>PVJD01004612.1:0-132755 GCA_004026545.1 Mormoops blainvillei | reverse complement strand
GGTCACGCCAGTCCAGCCATTTCTTTTACGAAGACTTTTTTGGTAGCTTGCCCCCAGATTGGAAAGCAACTTCATCTGACCACACCTGCGTAATTATCACGGCCCTTTACTGGGCTCAGGTAAGTGTCGGCCTCCTCCTTGAGTTGGGGTCGGCTCCTGTCTGCCAGTCAGGAGGCTCTGAATATGTTTCTTGCACAAAGTAAACAAAAGATATTTTGAGATCCTAGTCCACTCCGGGGTGGCTTCCCAGAAGAGGAAAGCTGGGATTTATTTTAAGAACTGGAAATGGCTTGGCGCAGGGAGACATATTTCTTCCTTAGCTCCTTCACTACGCCTAGAAAACAAGAGCGGGGCTTGGGGTGCGGGTGGCGAGAAGGGCGCGGGGGAGAGGAGAGGCGCATGTCCCTGTGACAAGCCCGAGGCTGGAGAGAAGTTCTCAGGGTCAGGCTCACTCTGCCGAGGTCGAGGAGGAGAAGAGGAACGGAAGTCCCTGGCCCCTGGTCCAGCGTCTCTTGTGCCTTCGCACCGTGTGTTCTCCGTACGAGACACCTTCGTAGTGAGCTTTGCAGGAGCCTTGGGAAATGACTTCCATCTGGAAGCCTGGGTGAGTCACAGGAAGGCAAGATGGAATTTCTCCAGTTTGCCTTTGGCCCCCACTGTCAAATCTACATTCCGATGCTTATGAAACGCGGTTGCCCAAGAACACACTGATGGATGCGACCTTAGTCCATCGAAAGCCACATCGCCATCTCCCTCCCGGTGCACACAGTTCAACAGACGGAGAAGCCGCAGTTGGAGGCAGCCCACGGTCTGACTTTGAGAGGACGGCCCACTCTGATGTTCTGGGCACTTGGTCAGCACAGTAGCAAAGCACTAGGGTCTGGGAGGTAGAGTTTGGGTGGGAGGGGGTGTTGCATGCAATGTTTTTCTCCCTGGTATGTGTCCCAGGGGATCCATTTGATAGTGACACCTGAACTTTGTGACATAGCTGAGTCCTGCTCCACTGGCTTCTATACAAAAAACATGATGCAAACCAGCTGGGGTAAAAGCAGTTACCATGGAAACCCCAGACTTTGGTTTGGAAAGTAAGAAGTGATATTTACGGTGATCACATCTACTGGTTTGCACCAATGCACTTCCTGGGAAGCTGCTTTTTATTCTGAACTTTAGCATTCCTTTTTTTCCCCCCGTTGTCCTGTGGAATTTGGCAAAAGAAAAATTTTAAATCGAATTGGAAATATTACCTTCCCAGTTAAATAGCTAAAACAGGAGGTCTTGATTTATTCAAACCATATTTGTTCAAGACAAATTTAACTCTAAATGGAGAAACTGCTTAAAGGTCAAGTTTTGTCTTGGATACTTTGAAGGAGTTGCTAAGCATTTTTGTCCCCCATCGAGGCTGGGCTGACACCAGGAGGTGTTATTTGTGTTACTTCCCCCAAACCATTTTCCACCTCTCAGTAACGAGAGGAGATTTATGGCTGCGGAGAGCAAACACATCCTTATGTGGGCAGGATTGCCACTGTGGCCAAGCCAGTCATGACAGCAGGAAAGGACCGGTCCCTTCAGCACGCTGCCGAGAACACAGAGGACGCGAAGGGCACGAGCCGGGGTGCCAGGGGGAACCAGGTTCCAATCCCACTCCCCCCTGTACTTGCGGCGCGACCCCAGGCCAGTTCCTAAGCGAGCCTCTACCACAATTCCCTCGCCTCTGAAATGGGAGTCAGAACACCTATCACTCCAAATGCCTGCGAGGACTAAATCAAATTGAGCAGAGGAAGCATTTACTATCAGCCCACAATAAACTAAAACGCAAAACTAAATCAATCTCTAAAAACGTTTTACCCTAATGGCAAGGAGGACAAATTATCTTTGATCAGTGGGGTTGATAAGGCACACACACAGGCACCCCCACGTATTCAACTGTATACGTCTATTTTTAAAAGCATCTCTTCAAATACAAGTGTAATTACGGATCTTTACAAGTGAATAGTATTGAATTAATTGCCCATCTGTTCGCAGTGGTATGATGAGCCCCGTGGAGCACGTTGAACAGACTCTGTCCTTGTCCTTACAATCTAAAACAGATGACACCGACATGGACAACTAATCAGTGCACGTGTGCATCCGCAATGGTTCCAGAGAAATCTAGAAAGCTAGGTAGTCACACTGCACAAATGTTAAGGTCTAATGCATTAGAAAAACAAATCAAAATGAAATCAATCAACAGGAAGAATCTTGTGGGTGGGAAGTGGGAAGACAAGAGCGCGAAGCAAGCAGATCAAGCTGGAACAGCCTCTGGCTTTGAGCCACTGTTCCGGACTCAGGCCAATGCCACAAGCCCAGCACAGCTCCCTTTACCGCCCCTCAAGAGTCCCCCGAAGTATAGAACCCGCCTCACACTCCCTTTCTCATCCCATCCCAACTGGTAAGGCTTTTCACAGCACAATCTTCTAATCCTCTTCTTCCTCTTCTTCTTTTTTTTAAACACATCTTCCTTTTCTTGGGAAAAAACTAATAATTGACCGTGAAGCCCTTGGTGGCAATCGTTCAGCCTCCTCCATTCTCTTCCTTCTCCCAGCAGCTGGTTCTGCTCCTCCCCTCTACTTCCTCCCTCCCCCACCATCCTCCTTAACACGCACCCCCACCATCCTCCCTCACCCCTCCACTGCAATGTTCCTAAGCCCCAGACTTCCCACCCCATCTCAGCTGGGGGCGATCCTTTGTAATTAAGTCTCTCTCTCCCACCTTCCTTGAGTTTGCTAGGTCACAAAGGGCCTCAGATTTACCAAACCCAGAATTCTTCCTGGTTCTCTCTGTCCTTGACCTCCCTGCAGCATCTGACATTGGCACCAGTCCCTCCTCACTGACAGTTTCTCCTCTTTTTGTTGCCAGGATTTTACGCTGCGCTGCGACTCCCACTTTTCCAAACCTCAGGCAATTTTTGTTTGTTCTTCTTCTGCCTGTTTCTCCCAATTTCATGCACGTCCTCAAGTTCAGGCCCAGGCCCTCCTCCTTGAGAGATGACCCATTGACCTTCCCAGGCTCTGTCCTTACCACAGTGCTAGCGTTTGCTGCCCATCTGCAGACCAGCCCTGAGTAGCAGAGCATCCTGAGAGGACGGAAGTTCTCTGCCTGCCCCGTCCAACAGGCAGCCTGGAGCCCCAGGCAGCTACTGCACACTTGAAATGAGGTTAGCCTGGACGAGGAGCTGCATTTATAATTTTACCCAATTTCAGCGAATTTTAATTAGAATTCAGTCCCCCACATGTGGCTAGAGGCTAAGCACTGAACAGCACAACTCTCGGTGGTTTCACTGACACATCATGATTTCAGGTTGAGTATGGTAAAAACGCAGGGCCTCCCAGCCGCGTCCCTGTCCGCATCTCTGTCTGCGGCTCCACAGCCCTGCACCCCACACTCGGAGCTCAAACGCTCCCTTTGGTTTCTCCTAGGCGGCTTCCTGCAAGTGGCTTCTGAGGGTCACCAGCTCTGTCTGGACCAGCCCGGCTCTGCAGGCGCTCTGGGTCTCACGGTCTCCTCTCCAACGAAACACTCAGCCTGAGGGTCTCACCCAACGCATCCTACCACGGTGGCCGATCTGACCTCATCCTAACACTGCTGCGCCCCGTCATTCACTGGCTTCCAACTCGCGGTGGCTCCCCACGTCCTCCTACTGAAAGCACCCCCTCCAGACTGCCCTCCCACCGCCCGATCCACGTGTTCCGTGACTGTCCTGCATGCACGCGCTCGCCTTCACGCACACTCAGCCCCCGCCCTCGCATTAGTTCAGGAGCTCGTGAACCTGCTGCGCTCTCCCTGCCTTGGTGCTCGGTGTTTTAGATCCTGCCTTTCAAGAGGCTTCCGTGACTCTTTCAGCCCTGCCTGACAGATCTCTCCTCAGAATCCCCAGAGCATGGATAAGGAATCTTATCCTGACGGCTGTTTTTTCATGCGTGTTATCCTTTCCTCGCCAATTAGATTCAAAGGCAGTAGGTCTTTTCGAGGCTCCTACAGAAGGCTTAGCTGAGACCTGAGCGCACAGCAGATGCTGAGTGTTCATAAACATTTCTCTGCTAATCAGCAAGTTCAGGACAAGAACAGGACATGAGAAGATCTGAGACCTCCGTGAACGTTAGACTCCCATTGTTCGTAAGTAACTCCCTGCTCCCCCCAACCCCTGCTCGTGCCTCTGCTAGTCCTGGCTTCTCTCCAGTTTGTGTTTCTCTCATGCCTCTGTCTCCCCTTCACCTAGGAAGTTATATAAGCCAATCATGACAGGGTCAGCGCGGAAACTGTAGGATTTTCTGTTCTCTCCCGGAGGTGGCGGCATGACTAATGCTCGTTTGCCATTCGATCAACATGGTTCTGTCAAGGAAGTTAATACGCAGAAGAGGAAAATTCATGGTGGACCTTCAGTTACCAGCTGGGCGGCACTGGACCAATGAACTCTAGGAGCCTCATTCCTTAGGCAGGTAAAACAAGCATAAAAAATGCCTCCTCATAACTCTATAGGGAACTATGGAATTAAATAAAATAGCACTTGAAAAATAGATTAAGGATATAGGTTTGGATGAGCCAGGGGCTGAATGCATGCACCCCAACAGTGGCCTGGCATTTTCACTTTAAAGAATGATCCAGAAGGACAATGTTGAAACTGATGAAACGGAGGAAATTGTAAAATTCTAGACTGTGTGAACTAATCTGCAGGAGGTGAATTATCTGGAAATCCCAAACAGCCCAGTGGCTGCAGAGGGCCAGAGCGAGGTGAGAGGGGACTGGGCAGGTCTGCTTCCGCTCAGGAGGGACAGGGCAGAACACAACTGTGAAAGGCAACGGCCAGTCCTCACACACACGCCAGACCAGACGCCCGCTGCCCAACAGCAGCAGGAGAACTTTCCCTGGTTTCCCACCCCCAGGAGCTAAGCAGGACCTTGACTTCAGGGCAGAGCTTTCCTTCATAGTCCCGTCTGATTTATAAAAAGAGAGTCATAAAAAGCACTCTCAACTGTTTACTGCCAAGGGCCGCCGTATTAGTTTTCCTACAGAATCTGTGTTTTGAAGGATTTAAAAGGAGATAAAGCACCCAGAACATCACCTAACAGTGATCACGTGAGCCCTAAGGCTTACTGACACAAAGCACACTGCGACGATTTGCTTCCCCTCCTGTTTTTCTAATCAAAGGGAGAAAAATCCCCAGGGTGTTGAGCATCCTGAGAAAACCCGCGTTGCCCTAATAGAATGAGGCAAGTTTACCATTCCTTCTCCAAAACCACTGGGGTCCGGTGTGCTTTGGAATTCAGGATTTTTCAGACTTTATGGAGGTAACACAGGTCACATACCGCACACTATAGACCACCTCACAACCAAACATAAAACTCTTTCTGCAACTTGATGCAGTGTATGAAATACCGATTTCGAATTCTGTAGTCTGTGTTCTCTGTATTCTGAAATCTATATCCTCACATATCTTATAGAATATACAGATTCATGAGTGTTCAGATTGGGTTTGGTGTCAAATGAGTTCTGGCCAGGTCAGGTTTTGGCCCTAAATTAAGAATGTAGAACTTTGCATCTTCAGACCTTTTGAACTTAGGAATTCCAGCAGAATTATGTACCTGCAGTCTTCTAAAAAGGAGGTAGACTTTTTGAAAGTTTCCATTCAGCTTTTGAAAATGTAAAAGAAAATAGTGGGTAACAATATCAAAACTTATTACAGCACCGGCCAGTGTAGCTCAGTTGGTTGGGCATCATCGCACAAACCAAAAGGTTGCTGGTTTGATTCCCAGTCAGGGCACATGCCTGGGTTTCGCGTTCAGTCCTGGTCAGAGGCATGTACTAGAAGTGACTGAGCAATGTTTCTCTTTCATGTTGATGTTCCTTTCCCCATGTTTCTCCCTCCTTCCCCTCTCTCTAAAAATAAATAAAATCTTAAAAAAAAAACATTATGAAGGCACATTAATAAAAAATAATGTGCGACTTCTGGTCAAGGTGTAGGTGTAGGTAAACACGGCTCACCTCCTTTCAGAACCCCATCAAAATTGCAGCTAAACTATAGAACCACCATTGCTCAGGACCATCAGAAACTGAGTTGAAGGGAAGTCTGACAACTATGGAATTAAAGAAACCACATCCATCCACACTGGTAGAAGGGGTGGAGACACAGAGACATGGAAAGGGCTAGTCTCCTGCACATGTGTGGTGGATAAAAATTTGGGAAGATGTCTCAGGAGCTAGGGGTCACAACCCCACACCGAGCTCCCCAGTCCAGGGTTCCAGTGCCAAGAAGATAAGTTCCCATAACTTCTGGCTATAAAAACAAGTGGGGATTGAATCAGTGGAAGAAAATTCTGGAGTCCCAAGCAGTTCCTCTTAAAAGACCTGCACATGGATTTATTCACACTCACTCCCTCTGAGCTCCAGCACTCAAAAGGGGTAGCAACTCGAGAGGCACCAGTGGCATACAGAGAGGAACTGAAGTGTCTGACATCAGGGCAAGAGCGGGGAGACAGCTTTCTCCCAGACAGAATGGCAGACAGAGGCCATTGTTTCTTTTCTGAGCCCTCCCCTACCAGGACAAGAGAGCTGACGGGCAGGAGCCATATTTAAGACTCCGCCAACTTGGTTTACACTGTTTCCTGTGCCCTGATATTTCCCTGAGGCTCCGTTCCACCCAATTTACGGGTCCACCCAAGCTGTTAACTATGGCTTTTCCATATAAATGGCTGGTCTGGGCTCAACTTTCACGTCTTCCTAAATCTTCTCGAACAAGCAGCAGCCAGCCTCAGTGATCCCCCACCCCCTGTACCTCTTGCTAAGTGGTCCATGGCCCAGCACTAGCCGGAACCGGCCTCGGTTCACAGCGTGGCTTTGCCTGGGACTCCCAAGCCCAACTCAGTAGCAGCCGTCTCAGATCGCTTTGTAGCTCGTGCTGGGGGGCCCCAGGCAGGACACAGACGTGAGCTGGCCTCGGCCTGCACCTTCCAGGAAACCCCAGAGCCTGTGCATACAGCGGACAGCAACGGGCCACATCAAAGCACCACACCCCTGCCCAACACAGCTGATCTTCCACAGAGGCTGGAGGTTGGTGGTCAGTGGTTGCAGCCAATCCTTATAGTTGACTGGCCTGGGTAAATCCCTCCTTTTGACCTGACAGACATATAAGTCCAGAAAACACAGAGAGTCCTAAACAAGATGGTTACAAAGAGGCCCACTCCCAGACACATAATCATTAAAATGCCAAAGGTTAAATATAAAAAGAGCACCTTAAAAGCAGCAAAAGAAAAGCAGTTAGTTACCTACAGGGCAGTTCCCATAAGACTGTCAGCTGATTTCCCAAAGGAAGCTGCAGGCACGTAGGGGCTGGCAAGACATATTCAAAGTCATGAAAAGCAGGGGCCAAAGCTATCAGTTAGAATCAAAGGGAAAGTAAAGAGCTTCCCAGACAAGAAAAAAACAAAAGAGTTCATCATCACCAAACCATTATTATATGAAATGTTAGAGGGGCTTATTTAAGAAAAAGGAGATCAAAATTACGAAGAATAAAGTGGCAATAAATACATATCTATCAACAATTGAACCTAAAAACGAGCTAAACAAATAGGAAGAACAGAAACAGAATCATGGGTAAGGAGAGTGTTTTGATGGTTGCCAGATGTGAGGGGAACGGACGAAGAGGTGAGTGGATTAAGAAGTACAAATAGGTGGTTACAGAATAGCCATGGGGATGCAAAGTACGGAACAGGAAATGGAGTAGCCAAAGAGCTCAGATGCATGACCCATGGACATGAACAATGGTGGGGCAATTGCCTGAGGGGGTGGGAAGTGCTGGGTGGAGAGGGGTAAAGGGGGGAAAATTGGGACAGCTGTAATGGTATAATCAATGAAACAATTTAAAAAAACAATATGAAATTGGCACAGGAATAATAGACATACAGAGCATGGAAGAGACTTGAGAGTCCAGAAATGACCCATACATCTAAAGTGAATGGAATTTTGACAAGTTGTCAAGAACATTCAATGAGGGAAAGAATAGTTTCTTCAACAAGCAGTGCTTGGACAACTGGATTTCCATGTACAAAAGAATGAAGCTGGAACTTTACTTCACATCACATATAAAGAGAGCTAAAACTATAAAACTCTTAGAAGGAAGCAGAGTGATAAATCTTTGTGTCCTTGGATTAGGCAATGATTTCTTAGATATAACGCCAAAAGCACAAGCAACAAAATAAGAAGTGGATAAACAGGACTTCATAAAAATTAAACACATCTGTACATCAAAGGACATTGTCAAGAAACTGAAAGAACAGCCCACAAACAGAATGTGAGAAAATATGTGCAAATATCTGTGATAAGGATCTAGTATTCGAATATTATATAAAGAACTGCAACTCAACGGCAAAAGACAACTCAATTTGAAAATGATTCTAAGCTATTGGATGTGTGGTTATTTTTCCTTTCTCTTATTCTTTATGAAACATAATTTTTGGAAACTTCATGTATTCTTCATAGAGCTTTGGTTTGTACATCCTCTATAGTCTAACTACATATATCAAAGTGTATGTCAACCAAGTGTTTAGAATGAAGTTATCAGTGTTTAAGTCCAAATAAAGCATGTGATGTGGAATTAAAAAAAAAAATGGGCAAAGAACTTAAACAGACGTTACTCCAAAGAAAATATGCAAATGGCCGAAAGGTACGTGAAAAGGTGCTCATCACTGTTAGTCATTAGGGAAATGAAAAGCAAAACCACCACACGACGTTACTTCATATCGACTAGGATGGTTATAATTAAAGTGAAAATAAGTATTGGTGAAAATATGGAGTAACTGAAACTGACATAATTTGCTAGGGGTTATGTAAGTTGGGGCAGCCACCACAAAAAACAGTTTGTTGGTTCTTCGATAATTAGACATACAAGTACCACGTGAGCCACCAATTCCACTCCTGGGTGTGTAACAAAAAGAATTAAAACCTGGTATTTGAACAAAAACTTTTACATGAATTTTCATAGCAATACTGTTCACAGTTGCCAAAAGGCAGAAACAACTAAAATGTCCATCAGCCAATGAGGGCATACGTAAAACGTGGTATCCAGACAATGGGATGTTACTCGGTCACAGAAGAGAATGAAGTACCCACACAGGCTGCAGGGTGGGTGAAGCTTGAAAGCACTGTGCTGAGTGGAAGAGCCAGACACAGAAGGTCACATCTTACACGACTCCATTGACACGTACTATTGAAAACAGTACAGAGGGTACTATTGAAATCTGCACAGAGGAAAGCGGGTGGACGGGCGCCAGAGGTGTGGGACGAGGAGCGGAGAGGGGCTGCAGACGGGCATGGGGCTTCGCTTGGGACGAAGAAAAGTTTGGGAAGTAGATAGGGGTGATGGTTGCAGAACGTCGTCAATGCACTAAGTGCTACTGAATTATACATGTTAAAATGGTTAAAATAGCGAATTTTCTGTTTGCAAATGTTACAAAAAATAGTGGATGGAAGGCATGCTGGAAACGTCAGTCTATTTGTAATCACTAGCCAAGACATCGAAAACCCAGTAAAAAACATGAATAATAATAAAAATTGGTGTTCTGCTTTAAATGTGGCATTTCTAAAGACTCAGATAGATTTTATGAATTCCTATGAGCCAGAGTTCATTGACTTGGCCCTACTGTCATTTTGGGCTGAATGATTCTCTGTGCTGGGGCTGTCCTTGCCCAGTGGTATGTTTAGCGGCATCCCTGGCCTCTGCCTGAGAGACACCAGTAGCACCTCTCACCTGCACTGTGACATTGTGACAACCAGAAAGGTCTCCACACATGCCAATGTCCCCTGGGGGGCAGACTCACCCCTGGTGGAGAACTACTGCTATGACCTCCTTAAGAGTAGTTTGTTCTTCTGGGATTTCATTTTCTCCTAGAATTGCTTTTTCAAAAATCAATTTCTGAGATTGCCTTTTAGCTATTTCCTAATGGCAGCAAAATCATTTAAAAAAACACGTGACAGATTGCAGGTAAATTTCAAAAACGTGTCTCATTATAATGGATCAAACTACAAGATCAGCTTATAAGCGGCAGGTTTCTCACTGGCAACAAGCGAAACGTGGATAGCTCAGTGAGGGGAGAAAAAGAAGGAAAGACGGCAATGCTCCCTTTTCAAACCCTTTTTGGGCAAAAACTACTGCTCTTCCAGCATTCCAGAGAAACAACAGCTGATGAACCCTTTGTCAACTTCCCCCTCTCCTTTGAAAATGCCCACCCTGACCCTTCCAGCACTTCTTCAGACACTACTGAGTCTGGAATCAGACACTGCCGGCTCTGAGAGGGAGCGCCCTGAATCTCAGACGTGCCCAGCAGCAGCGCCGCGCTGCGGACAGGGAGGTGACGGCTGAGTGTCCTGGGCCCAGAGTCCCCTGGCCGCTTTCTGGTGCAGCACCGCTGTTATCAGTCTTATATCTTGGGTTTCTGAGTGAATTTTATATGAACAAGGAGTTCTGAAGCTGAGAAGTTTGAAAGCCACTGGCCTCGTGCAAGCCCAGTTTTCTACAGATGAGGAGTTGGAAGCCAGGGCTTTAAACTCGTGGCCAGATCCCTCTCCTCTGTTCCAGGAAAGGCGGCCAAGTGGCTCCAGCAAGATGTGACTTCATCCCTGTCGTGCCCCAGTTTCTGCTTCTCTGCATGAGCCCTGCAACTGCTACCTTACAGGCCTCTTCTGGGAATTCAAGTCGATGCAGTAAGTGGCGTGCACGCACCACTGCCAGGCACGGAGTGTTTGTGCTCCCCCAAAATGCAGACGTTGAAGTCCTGACACCCCCCCACCATGTGATGGTCTTTGGAGGTGGGGCTTTGGGCGATAATTATGGTTAGATGAGGTCATGAGGGCGCAGTCTCCATAATGGGATTGGCGTCCTTATAAGGAGATGAAGGGCCAGGATCTGCTCTCTCTCCACCATGTGAAGATACAGTGGGAAGCTGGTCTTCGGTGAACCAGAAGGAGACCCTCACGCAGGCTGACCTCGCTGCGCCCTGGTCTCAGACTCCGTGACTCCCCGTCTGCAGTGTTCTCTTAATAATACACCTTGAACTGGACCAACACCTACCGTATCAGATATATGAACCAATTCATTTCTTTTTCCTGGAAAGAGATTTGTTAAACGCTTGACGAGATTTCATCTTATCTTCTTGTGCTCGGGGCCACGAGAGGAGGCTCCGCTGACTGAACGGCGGTATGCAGGGACGTGGACAGCGTCTGGCCCCCCTAGTTTCTTCCTGTCACTGCTTTGTCTTGAACCACAAGCTGCCACGGTACCAACGGAGATGATCACACTCAGGCTACTCTCATTCCTGTCTCACGCCTTGGCATCAATGTGAAAAGGCGCCCAAGCTGAGGCAGTGAATTCTAGATCAAACTGAACTTCCTCATCCCCTTTCTTAATTCTTAATAACTCTAAAAGAATACAGAGATAGGTGGAATGTTACATTGTGGCTAAAAACACCAGGGAAGGGCAGTGTCCATAAGCCAGAACATCAGAAATTTCTAGAATTTGGACATGACTAGCCTGAATGAAGGACAGGGAAGTCCTTAGTTCACCTCAAGAACAGGGGCCAAAGGCAAGATGGCATCCCAATGCTGCTTAGTGACACCCCCAGGGGTTGGAGCAACAGACCGGGGGGACACAGGTAGACTCAGGGGGAGCTTCCCAAAGACAAATCTCAGCTCTACTCAAGGGTCCGATAAGAGTACTAGTGCGGAGGTCTGCCCAGGGCAGGAAGCCCCTTGGTTTTCCCGGGCAAGGTTAGCTGATGAGTAAACATAGGCTCTTCGAGACAATGGTCCCAGGGGTCAGTCATGTCACCCAGAGGAGAGGCCACTGTGTCCGCTGCACCAAGCAAACAGAACAGACTGCCACGCGACAGCGAAACCTTCCTTCCATGCCCTTCTTTCTCCCTGTGGATAGTTGCATCTGTGCTCTGGCCAATGTAAACTATGGTGACAATTGTCTTCTTCGCCCCTTAATCTGAGTCTGAAAGATTTGGACAGGGCCCCACCTAGTTCCAAACAGGGCCCATTTAAAACGTTAAAACTAGGTCATCCTCTATGCAGCTGAACAGAAAGAGAATTGCTGTTTCCGTGAAAGGATTCAGCTATCCGGTAGAGGATATCAACCTGAGGAATCAGAGCGAAGGCCATCTTTAAAAGAGTGATGTGGGACGGAGACTCTGAGTTGCATGGAAATGAGACTCAAGGAGCTACTGGGTTTGTAAAACGAGCATCGGCAATAATGAAGACAGAACAACGTGCCGAAGAAATGCAATGGAGTGGACAGAAAGTGGGGGTATTGCCTATTACTAAATCTAACCCGGAAAAATGCAATACAAAGGAGAGAGTCAAATGGAGGTCAGAAGGAAATACGGGAAAGGCGACTGACACAAGAAAAAAGCAAACAAACACGGGGGTAGACACGGAGATCCAAAGCTAGCTAGTGTGAAGTCCAGGAAGAAGCTTGATGCAGAGAAGTGACCACACAGAAGGACTGTCTGTAGCCTGGGTGCTAAAAATGTGCACCGGGTTCCAGGAAAAAACTATGCAAATGGAGTCCCACAAATCAGAAACTTCCAGGAGACTTTTTTTTTTTAAATGCTACCTGAGGATATATTTAGGGAAAGAGAGAGAAACTTTGATTGGTTACCTCCCAGATGCACCTCAACCAGGGTGGAACCCGAAACCTAGGTATGTGCCCTGACTAGGAATCGAACCTGCAACTTTTTGGTGAACAGGAAGACACTACAACCAACTGAAACCTCCAGGGCTCCGGGAGATATTTTAAAATCTGATTGGGGAAACAATTCTATAAGCATCTTGGCTAGAAGATAAATACATAAATAAAAAGAATGCTTGACAAAAAAAACAATAACCAAGTTGACCTCCAGTCATTTATAAAGTATGAAATACAAAGAGACAAAGGAGTAACAACAACAGTATTTTAAAATAAAAAAATATATAACTTGACTTCTACACTCAGAGAAGTTGTCTTTCATTTGTTTAGGGTTAGGCATGCAAGGGCTTAGGAAGTATGCTCTGCTTTTGTCTTCATTGGTAAAATTTTATTTGGTGCTATATAGTAACTTCTTTAATAGTAAATATTTCAAACCTTGCTGGCTATTCAGTCTCTGTAGCAACTACTCAGCCTTGCAGCTGCAGCATGGAGGCCGCCATGATGATCTGTAAGCAAATAGGCATCCCTGTGTGCTAATTAAACTTTATTTCCAAAAACAGGGCTCAGTTTGCTGGCCCCAGGTGCACATGGGAGATAAAGTGAAACTCAGAGCTCATGAGTGGGTAAATCACGATATGTAATTTAGTTTAGTGTAAACAGAAAGATACAAAAGACAGAATAGGTAATACGAAGATTTCATAGAAATGATCTAGATTTAAAATGCAAAATGTTGTTAGCCAAAAGCTGTAGGCTTCGGGGAGGAGAGAAAATGGAATTGTACTAAAGTTCTTTCCTTGCATGGGCAAAGATGGGTGGGTAGCAGGTAGGCTAGTGGTAAGAGAGAAACAAAGGTTAAAAAAAATGCTTTTGAAAATCTGGAAGGAGAAAATAAGTAGAGACTTCCAGCCAAGATGGAGGCATAGGTAGATGCACTTTGCCTCCTTGCACAACCAGAAGAAGGACAATGACAAATTTAAAAATAAAAACAACCAGGGCTGCCAGAAAATTGAACCGTATGGAAGTCCGACAACCTAGGAATTAAAGAAGAAACATTCATCCAGACGGGTAGGAGGGGCAGAGCAGGGCAGCCAGGGTGGAGAGGATGCAAGGCAAGGCAGCAGCTGGAGGACTGGGCGGCCGAGACGGCAGCTGGCGGTCCCACATTTGCATGCGGATAAGCCAGGAGGAACAAGAGGGGAGCAAGACGGACCATGCATCCCAGGGTTCCAGCGTGGGAAAAGAAAGCCTCAAAACCTCTGGCTATAAAAACCTGTGGGGGCTGCAGCAGCAGAAGAAACTCCCGGCCTCACAGGAGGGTCCATTGGAGAGACCAACAGAATCCTAGAATGTACACAAATGAATCCATCCAGGAATCAGCACCAGAGGGCCCAAATTGCTTGTGGGTAGTGAGGGAAGTGACTGAAAGCCTGTCAGGAGCCAAGCAAGCAGCATTGTTTCCTCTCAGACCCCTCCCCACATACAGGGACACAAGGCAGTGACATGGGTTGCCTGTCCCTGGTGAATTCCCACGGCTCCTACCCTTACAACATAACAGGTGCACCAAGACAAAGAAACATGGCCCAAAGAAAAGAACAAATCAAAACTCCATAAAAAATACAACTAAGGGATGAAGAGATAGACAACCTGTCAGATGCAGAGTTCAAAACCCTGTAATCAGGATGCTCACAGAAATGGTTGACTATGGTCAAAAATAGAGGAAAAAGTGAAGGCTTTGCAAAGTGAAAGAAAGAAAAAGATACAGGAAACCAACAGTGAAGGGAAGGAAACCAGGACTCAAATCAATGATTTGGAGCAGAAGGAAGAAATAAACATTCAACCAGAACAGAATGAAGAAACAAGAATTCAAAACAATGAGGAGAGGCTTAGGAACTTCCAGGGCAACTTGAAACGTTCCAAAATCTGAATCATAGGGGTGTCAGGAGAAGAGGAAGAGCAAGACATGAAAGCTTATCTGAAAAAATAATGAAGGAGAACTTCCCCAATCTGACAAAGGAAATAGGTTTCCAGAAGTCCAGGAAGCTCAGAGAGTCCCAAAGAAGTTGGACCCAAGGAAGCACACACCAAGGCACATCATAATTACATTACCCAAGATTAACGATGAGGAGAGAATCTTAAAAGCAGCCAGAGAACAGGAGACAGCTGCCTACAAAGGAGTTCCCATAAGACTCTCAGCTGACTTCTCAAAAGAAACCTTACAGGCAAGAAGGGGCTGGAAAGAAGTATTCAAAGTCATGAAAGCCAAGGACCTACATCCAAGAGTACTCTATCCAGTAAAGCTGTCATTTAAAATAGAAGGGCAGATAAAGTGCTTCCCAGATAAGGCCAAGTTAAAGGAGTTCATCATCACCAAGTCCTTATTATATGAAATGTTAAAGCGACTTATCTAAGAAAAAGAAAATCAAAATACAAACAGTAAAATGACAACAAACACAGCTATTAACAACTGAACCTAAAAACAAAAAACAAAACCAAACTAAGCAAACAACTAGAACAGGAACAGAATCACAGAAATGGAGATCACATGGAGGGTTATTAGCAGTGAGGGGGAGGGTGGAGAATGGGGGAAAAGGTAGAGGAAATAAGAAGCATAAATGGTAGGTAGAAAATAGACAGGGAGAGATTAAGAATAGTATAGGAGATGGAGAAGCCAAAGAACTTCTATGTACGACCCATGGACATGAACTAAGGGAGAGGGGGATGCTGGAGGGATGGTCGTACAGGGTAGAGGGGAATAAAGGAGGGAAAGAAAAATGGGACAACTGTAATAGCTTAATCAATAAAATATACTTAAAAAATAAATACATTAAAAAGAAAAGCTCGAAGGGAACTTCTAGTAGAATTAGAAGACAACTTTTCCAAAACATTGCAGAATTAGAAACAAAGAAAAAATGGTCCATTTTGCAAGAGTCAAAAAGAAAATGAAGGAAGCATGAATCCAGAAAGCATAAAACAAGAAGACAAAAATCAAATCAAATACATCTGCTATAATCAGTGAAAATTAGTGAAAGTCTCATCAAGAGACAGATAATCAGAGTAGATGCACAGACCGAGAGAAGTCCATTTGGTGTGATATGCACACAGATATATATGAAACTACGGGCAGAGGTATGTCAGCAAATCCAAACGAAATACATTAGCAAGTACAATGTTACATTTTAAAAATGTATTATTAAGGAAAGATAAGTAGAACAGAAAGTCTGGATGAAGATATTGTTGACTCAGTATTTTAAGCATCAAGAAACAGCATCAACACATATAAAGCAAAACCTGTTTAAAATGATAAATAATTGGAAGAGTTATTTCCAGTAGCAGTGGCAGGATTTACCATACTTCCCTCAATATTTGACAGATAAAGTAGATAATGGATAAAGGTAAAAATAAAAAATAATGGAAAAAGAAGATCTTAAAACAGCACTATTAAAGTTTAATTAACATATATCAATCAAACATTCTCTATATTAAATATGCTAATTATCGATCATATATTAAGTCATAAAGAAAAGCCTCAATAAATTCCACATTCTTTGACCACAATGCAGTAAATTTGAAATTAATATTTTTAATGGGGGGATAATACTAATTATTTTCAAATTAACAAACACCGAAATAATAAATTCTCTCCTGTCCTACCACCAACCAAAGGAGGTAACCTCAGCGGGCGCACAAATCAGCTGGATGAGAGCGAGGACCACCTAGAAAGACAAGAAGCCAGCTGCTAAGAGAGGCGTGGACAGCTGGGGTTGTCAGTAATCTCAGACAAGGAAGAGTTAGAGCACATGAACCAAATATTCTGCTCAAGCTAATATAAGGGAACAAAATATAATCTCCCCCAAAATTCTAGAGATTAAATTAGTGCACTGGAAAACAGATGAAAATGACTAATAAACCCAGGACATGAGTTCTTTGAAAAAGCTAATGAAATAGACACCCTTCCGGGACATCTCAGTGAAGCTAAGAAGAAAGAAAACACAAGTACATGATGTAGAAAATGAGAGACCGTGAGAAGGGAGAAGATATTACAGAGCTTCACACAGAATTCTATGCTAAAATGTGAAACCTCGATGAAAAGGAAAGTGGAAAAATAAGAGAGCAAAGATTATCAAATCGGACATCAGAATAGGCCTCTATCCATGGAAGAAATAGAAACTAGCCTCCAAAAATTGCGCCCATAAAAGGAGCTATGCCCAAATGTTTTATGGGCAAGTTCTTTCAAACCGTCAAGGAACACATAATTCTTATGCTATTTAAACTGTTCCAGATTGTAGAAAAAAAAATTAAAAGTGTCACAGTTCGCTTTACAAAGTTAAAATAAACTCGATACCAAAATGTGACAAAGATAGCACAATACAATAAAATATAGTAATTTCACATATAAATATAGACGTGAACCACAAATAACATATCTAATATAATGCAGTAACAAAGGAAGGAATAATGCCACTCAACAGATAGAATTTTATTCCATAGTACATGTTTAGGATAATATTATAAAATCACACTTATCAAATCAATGTCAACAAAAAGCTTATATTAATTGATATAAAAAGCAGCATTTCATAAAACTAAAACTCTATTTTAAAAAAGATTTTATTTATTTATGTTTTAGAGAGAGGGGAAGGGAGGGAGAAAGAGGGAGAGAAACATTAATGTGCGGTTGCCTCTCACGTGCCCCCAAATGGGGACCCGGCCGCAACCCAGGCACGTGCCCTGGCCAGGAATCGAACCAGCAACCCTTTGGTTTGCAGGCCAGCGCTCAATTCACTGAGCCACACCAGCCAGGGCATAAAAATCTATTTTTAATTAAATTGTCCTATAAACTATAGAAACATACTTTCTTGATATGGGGAAATGTGTTGATCTAAAAGCAACAGTGTCTTATCTAATGTCGAAATACCAAAGAGCATTTCCTAATTTCATTATCATAATTAGTTCCCAGTACACATTAGTAAGTGTGATTAAAAGTATAAATAATACTTTGAAAGTAGTTTGAAAAGCAAAGAGACATGTCATATTTCATAACAGGCGGTCTCGGCGTGACAGAGATGTCACTTTTTAAATTAATCTATACATTCTAAAACGTTATGATTAACGCGTGACGGGGGTGTACGTGCATATGTGGCATTCGAGGGGGCCGAGGAACAACTTAACAAAATGAGTTTAGAATTTTCCTGGAAGAATGAATGTACAACAACAGATAAGAAAATTTTGAAGAAGAGGATTCGTCCACCTACTTAAACCAGAAGATGTTCAAATGTATTATGAATTAATTAAAATAAAGCAGCACCAATGCTAGAGAGAGACAGATAAATGGGACAGAAGTGGGAGTCCCCAACTAGAACCTTGACTCTAATATAATCTATTCTTTCCAAATAAGATGGAAAGAATAGGTTATTCGGTTTTAAAATAAATATAGGTAGACGTCACCTGCCAATACACAAAACTAAATTTGAGGGAGACTATACAGTATGCTCTAAAGGAACTAAGAGAAAACAGAAATTATCTAACTTACATCATGGAAGGGCTCTCCAAGAATCCCTGGGAAGCCATGCTCCATGCAAAAATATTAAAATATGTGACTACATAAAAACTTCAGAAGTCCATGTATTGGTAAAAGCCACAAAAACAATACAATGCAAAAAGCCCAATGGGAAAAATGGTTGCTAAAAATGTGTAAGGATTATAATAAATACTCCTCATCTTTGTTCACTTTTTAGTGAGTCTATTATTCTGCCTCTAATCCATTTATCATTGCGATTCCATAAAAGGCGGAATGAGGAGGAGGTGGTGGAGGAAAATATGATCAGAGGAGAGTCCCGGTGAGCCAGAAGAAGGGACACCCACCCTGCGCCGGTGGTCTGTGGGGAAATGGGCAGGAGCTCCCCTCTCGACAAGGACCCAAGAGCATTTAAGAAGGCCCAGGTGGGCTTGAAGTTGCTTTCCCCACTGTCTGTTCTGGGAGACGGCACGGAAGGTCCCTGCATCTACAGCGGCCGGGGTGGCCGGGCGGAGAGCAGGCCCGGGTGGCACGTCTGCGGGGCGGGGCGTGGCCTGGGAGGCGCCCCAGGGCTCTTCACACCTTGAGACCGAGACAAGACTCACCCTTGCTGAGGACTTGACTCAGGAGCTTGTGAAAGGCGATCGTGGGGGATGGAGGGACAAGGCGATTCCCCGGCCACCGGCGACGGAGCAGGAGGCGCCCACCAGCAAACAGACTCACAGACAAACCTTGAGCTCCGTACGGACTAGAGCCTGGGGACCAGTCACTAGGCCGAACCAAAGTCCTCAGCGCAGGCCACTAAAAATCACAATGAATGGTCAACAGAGGACCCCAATTCTCTGTCCCGTCCTGCCGCCCACCTTCCAGCCACCACTATGAGGCAGCGTGAGCCCCTCGTGGGTCAACAGCTTAGCAGGCAAGTCTGAAAGGACGGGTTCCTCAAGAGAGGCTTAAATGACGGGATCTGATCGAGTGTGTGGGTGTATGCGTGCGTGTGTTTCTGTGGAATTTCATGGAAAAGATCACACTGGTTTTTGGAAAATAAAAAAGCTGCATTTTCCTTAGCACATCTGAATATAGCATGAGAGAAAAGTGGCAACCAGTGTATAACAATAAGTAATGATTAATATCTTCAATGTATAAAATGCGCTGACAGATAGAAAAGGAATTAAAAAAGAACTTTATAAAATGGGGCCAAGAGGCACAGACAGGCAATTTCACATCCCCAAAGTCGTAATATAAATGACTAATAAAATACGGAGGGGGATTACGCAAACCAAACAGTGACGCTAAAGGACGGCGAACCCACCGGACAAGGAAAAGGCCTAAGGAAGACCTCCTCACATCCGAACCCGGGACCGCGAAGTAACGAAGCACAAACTGCCGTAGCCGCTCCGTGTCGTCTCCTTCGAAGTGACGGCCTGCCCGTCCGCCGCCCCGTCGGACAGAGCCGGCGGCTGCTGAGAGGCCGTTAGGCCTCCTCGGAGGCACCTTCCGAGCCCGCAGCACATTCCTTTGGAGGGGGTAGTAAATCTTCATGGACAGACTTGTGGAAAGAGCCACAATTAATTTAAAGCCAAGCCTGGTTATAGTATTTATGACCAGCGAAAGGCTTGCTTGTCAATGTCCTGGAGGCAATGACAAAAGAGGCACAGCACAGCTCTGCGACAGCTCGCAGGGACAGGTATTTCTAACCGCACGTGAGGGAGGGGATGTCTTGGCAGTACCCGCCCGCCCACCTCAGCCCCGTGTAAAGGGCTCCCAGCGGGTCCAGCCACAGTCTTCTTTTCACTAAGCCTTTGATTTTTCGAAATGTAGACTTAATCATGTCATCCCCGTTTCTGGTCATATGTTTGGGTAAGAACAAAAACTGCTCAAGTGGCTCTGAAGGCCTGTTTGGTCTGGACTGTCTCCCCAGCTTCAGTTGATGCCAGTTACCTCCTTAGCCTTTCAGCTCTGGCCACACCAGCCTTCTGGAAAAGCCTCATGTGTATTAGGCCGCCAGGTCACATTCTTTGCCCATCTGCCCCCTCCCGCCCGCTTTTAGCCCCCGAAACCTCTTCGCTCTACAGATCTCAGCGCAGAGGCCAAGCCCGCCCCCTGTGCAAGCCTTTTCTGCGTCCCTGCCCAGGGTCGGGCTCATTCACTGCAGATATTTTCAAGGCTCCGTCCGCATCCTCTTCTCTGTATGCAGCTTGGGATTTCTCACGCGCTTATCTAACTAATGTCTGTCTCCCCATGGAGACCAGAAGCCTGCAGAACGGCAGAGACCCCAGCTGGTTTGACCCTGTGCCTTGTAGCATAAAGCCCAGCATGTGGGACGTTCTCAATAAATAACAGGCAGATGAAAGAAAACTTTTGTTTGATACGTTTGGGAGGTCAACAGGCAGAGAGCAAGGTGCACATAGTGATCCCCCGACCCCCGCCACCATACCTCTGCGTGCCTCCCTGTCTCCCACCCGCTAGCACATGAGCCTGCTCCTTGAACCTACTGACTTGCTGGGCTTGTGACTGGCCTTCATGGCGGTAACACTGGGCGGTAGCAGGTCTGGGGTGGCTCTTCAGAAGCGTCTAC
Organism: Mormoops blainvillei; assembly: GCA_004026545.1. NCBI lineage: Eukaryota > Metazoa > Chordata > Mammalia > Chiroptera > Mormoopidae > Mormoops > Mormoops blainvillei. The sequence goes on along the minus strand of PVJD01004612.1, from coordinate 111,947 downwards.
CCCGACGCTGTTTGAGGGGGCCGCCACCTTGTAAGAAAGCCAGTGTAGACCACTGCAGCAGGGGAAGCAGTTCCTGCTGACGGCCAGCCCAGCACCTGGGCCGGCTGGGCCTTGACTCATGCCCTACCCGCAGGGTCACCAGCCACGAAAGGGTGTTGCTTTAAGACACTACGTTTTGGGATGGTTTGCGGCGCAGCGAGAGTGACTAAAAAAATCTGGTCTCCTATCCTAAAATCATAATGGCTCTGAGGTTCTCTCCGCACCATCATCTCCAACAGAGCAACCTCTTCCGTAAGGAGCAGGGACCTGATCCCTTTGCACCTGCAGCCAAGCCCCACGGTCTCTGGCCAGCTCAGCACCCACAAGAGCCAACGTCCTTCGATGCCACTTAGATGGCGTCATATGCACTTGCCCCTTTTCCTTGCCGTTTTCACTTGTCACCGCCTGAAACGTTTCTGTATATTTATTTCACTGCGCAAAACACGCACAGTGAATCCACTCGGGCCAGGATTTGCTGGTCTTTATCGCTGGTGATTCTCCAGCTGCCTGGCATACAGTAAACGCTCAGAAAATTTTTGCTGAATGAAGGAATCATTCGCTGCCTCACCGTTTACACCCGATAAGCGCCTTGCCGGCTCGGCCTTCCGCCGAACACCCTATTCGAAGACATATTCTCCCTGCCCTGCCGCCCCCGCCCGCTTTTTTATTTTCACACCGGTCTCTAATTTTCTAGGTCCACGTGGGCCGCACTCGGCCCGGCACTGCCTCCTTTGACTTCAGACATAATAGCAACGGCCAGGGCCAATCGCGGTGCCTATTTTGTATTTAAATCAGGAGATGTGTCCAGAGTTCAGTCACATAACTCTGTGTTCCGTGACATTCACCCTCTTCCCCTCTTCGACTGCCTGCTGCTCTCTCTTTCTCCCACCTGCAGGGCGTCATGCTCACGGTGACACCCTCATACTGGCATGTCGGTCACCGTCTGTGGATCACACAAGTTACCAGCCGCCCTGGGTAATGCCAGCTATTTTATGAGAAAGGAAGCCTCAGCCTTGGCTTCCGTCTCGGGCCAGTGCTTCCTCCACCCGGCAGTGGCCTCTGGGACAGTGGCCTCCCGGCAGAAGGATGGCGTGAGCAAAGGTGAGACACCCGCTCCTGGTGCCTGCTCTTCCACGTGGGGCACACTGTCCACCCTTCCTCCTTTCACAGGTTGAAGCCTAACGCCTTCTTCACATTCTCTCTGTTCCTGTCCACGATCCGAGCTGCTTTTTTAAAAAAAACCTTCACTCCAAGGGATAAACGACGGAGAGCAGCCACAAACAGGATTCCCCTCCTGTGGAGGGTTTCTGGGTTTCGGCCAAACATTTAGGATGCAAAGGAAAACAAGATTAGCAACACTTAAATTTCTGAGCGAGCAAGTCAGATTCCCACCAGCCAGCAACCAACCCGCCCTGGAGGGGAGGAGCTGGCGTGGGGGAGGGATGTGGGGTCAGCGAGGAGACAGAGCTTTTCACAGCACACAGGAGTGACCCTCGGCGAGGACAGAGAGGGCACTCGCTCACCCGATTATCTCGGGCTGCGTCGCACGCCCGGGGGGCCTCACTTTTCAGCTTTCTGTATCACACTTTTCAGCTTTCTGTATCACATTCATCTCAGCCAGTTTCTAATCTCCCTGTTGTCTGGCAGCCTAGCAAGACTGATAACCTCTTCTTCCCAAGAGAATACTGTATTTAAGACCTCATGTCTCTTGTGTATGATAATATAGTGACATATTTATTCTCCTGTTTACATTTCATATGAAAAATGTGCTAAAAACTAGTAATATCTCATTGGTGGCCCAGCAGAGGTAGTCAGTCTTCAAATTCCTGTTTAGTATACAGTGATATTTCTAGAAGCTTCCACAGTGACCTTCAGACATGGTTAACTGTTCCACTTCTCACCCCTGGTAATATCGTTTTGAGGACCAATGTCACAAACTTGTGATAACTGTTCCTAATTTGTCTCCCTAACTAGATTGTGAGGCCCTTGGGGGCCAGGAATGTGCTTTATTTATCTTTTTATTCTGTGTAACTCGGTGCCTGCTACTTACTATACGGTCAACGAACGCCAGGAGATAGAGTCTCTCACTTGTTCGCTGTCAGGAAGAAACCGTATCGCGGAGTGGGCAGGTTTAGGTTGTCGCGCCCACCGAGCAGCCTCGTCGAATGCTCCCGACTATGAATTTTCAGATTCTCTCCTGTCACGCCGCATCGCTGGGGCTTGAAGGAGCCCAGAGGTCCTGGGCGCCCCTCTCCGGCTGCAGTCCCTTCCGCCACAGCCTCTTCACCTCCACATTACTAACCCCCTAGGCAGCAGATCTGAGAGGGAGGCTCTGATTGGACCAGCGTCCCCCTGTCCCTCGAGGACCTTGGGCTCAGCCCACAGAGCTCATCTCCCTGGTGACAGCTTGGCCACCGCCACAAATCCCTTTACAGTCACCCCTCTTCACTGTGGCCCCTCGGTGTAGCCAGTCATCAGCAACAGTCCCCATAATTCCCAGCCTCTTAGCTGTTACAGAGCAACACACAACCTCGACGTTGCTTTAAATTTATGACCACAAGTCTCAAACAGTCTCCCTCAGGACTTCCTGATGGCCCCACCAAATTCCCATAATCTAGTCACTCTCTCACCTCAAAGATTAATATTTCACACCCTCTTTGGTTCTTCAAATGACCTGATTTCCCATTCCTTCCTCGCTCTTACCTGATGACTTTTCTACTTATTTCATTGAGAATATATATTCCAAAGAGACCTCTCCCAACCCACTGTGTTTTCTCATCCCTTCCCAGCCCTCCATCTGGGCACTGAATCTCTCTGTGCCACCATTCCCATCAGAATACCAGCATGGCATCCTGCCTGTCACCTTTAGAAATTCTCTCTAGATACTTTCAGCTACACTCCATGTCCCAGATCCATTGTCTAATGAAACCTTTCTGAACAGCCATCTGTTTCGCTGTTCCCACTTCTTTATTTCCCATCCTTGCCTGAAAGCACGCAGCCAGGCTGGCCTCTGTCACTCCACTGAGGCCATCATCCTCCGTGGGCTTCTTCATATCTGCACGGACCTCCACTTGGCCAAGTTCACTGCTGTTTCCCAGTCCTCCTCTGACTCGACTTGGCAGCTGCCTGGCACACAGCTGCCTGGCACACAGCTGCCCAAAGCTTCTTGTCTTCTTGAAACATTTCCATTCAGCTTTGGTGGCATCACAGTTTCCTCCCTGGCCACTCCTGCTCACTATCTTTTTGCTGGTTGGTTCTCCCCCTTTTCCCAGCCCTCAGATATCAGAATGTCCCAAAGCTCGCCCGCGTCTCTCTTCTCTCTCCATAGTTTCTCTCTTGTAGAGAAACTCTCTCCTTCCATTCTGTGGCTTTAAATACCTTGATATGTCCTAGGTTTATACAGTAGCCGAGCTTCTCCTCTTAGCTTCAATTTCTACATCTAACTACCTACTGGGCATCTCTATTTGCACATCTAAAGAACCCTTCTCAGCACTCATCCTTCACTCCCCCTCACAACCTGTCATTCTCTAGTGCTCTCAGTCCCAGTACAATGCACGATTTATGCAGCTATTAAGGCCCCAGACATAGAAGTTATCTTTAATTCTTCTCTTGTTCACATATCTCTGTGTCCAAACTTGTCAGCTCTACCTTTGAAATGGCGGCTGAATGCGATCGCTTCTCACCACCTCCACCTGAGCGGAGGGTCAAGACCTTTTCCCCCCGACTTCTCCAACAGCCTCCTCACTGGTCTCCCTGCTCCCCTGCACCCCAAACAGCCCACCCTCCGCCCAGCAACCTGAATGATCCTTTCAAAGCATAAGACCAGCCATTCACCTGCTAAAAACCCTCCGATCAAATGGCTGCCCATCACAATTAGAACGATATGCAAATTCTCCTTCGACCTCAACGATCCGTATTACTTTGACCTTGTCTATCTCCCCAGCCTCTTTTTGAACTTGTCTTCCTCCTGGTTCTCTGCAGTTCAGCCACACTGGCCTGTCTGCCCTGCCTTGAGCAAGACAGTTTCTTTCCCATTTCCGCACTGCCTGTTCCCCCTGCCCAGAAAGCTCTTCCCCTCAGACCTGGCTCGGCCCGCTCCTCACTTCAGCCAGGCCTGTGCTCAGACGTCGCCTCTTCACGGAGGACTTTCCCGACCTCCGCCCGCCCCCACATTGTCCTGCCACTCTCTAGCCTCTTATTCTGTGGACTCTTTAAATAGAGCTAGTTAATCCTGAATTCTTTTTTGTTATATATAATGATTTTTTAAATTTTTAATGCTTATTTTAGAATACTAAAAATTATAATGCCGTATCTACTTGAGTAAGAGGAAACGTAGCATCAGTTAGATAACAGTAGCTGAACAAAAGAGAAATCGACCAAAATTACTCTAAAGAGAGAACAGTAGGGATGTTCTGAGGGACTGTGGGTGTTCAGGACCCAGCGGCTGTGGAAACTGAGTCAAACCCGCAGGTGGCCCTGGATTCTTGAGATCTTTCTTCATGACCCTGTCCTTCCTGGGGGCACTAACGACCCATGGCGTCCCCTGTGGGCTGTGGGTGGAGCAGCAGGAGCAAAAGGGCCACTTGGGAAAGGCGGGAACGTGGACTTGACCTTGGCCAGCATTTTGCCTGTTGGGATCACTTCCTGTCCTTACCTCCTAGAGCTTTCTCTCCATCCGCGGGGCTGTGTCCCAGCGTTCCTGAGCCCTTTCACATGGAAGACAGTCTCCATTCCTGTAGGAAGCATTTCTCTCCACTTCCTTGCCCAGTTCTTTGACCATCTTTCTGTAGAGGTTGCCAATCTAATGTGCAGAGTTCGTGTTTCTACACACGCCGACAAGTGTCTCCTCCATTTCTAAGCAGCGCATTTCCACCTCGGGTTCTTCGGAAGCTGCATTAAGCGATCTTCATGTGATCCAGGCAGAATGCGAAGCTTCAGCTCCAGCTTCAGCTGCGGCATCTCACTTTCCAGGTTTGAGTTTTCACGCTTCAGGGATGCGTCCTTGAGTGGGAGGCTGGCTACCTGTCCTGTGAGCTCTTCACGCAGTTGCTCTTCTTCCCACGGTCGTCTGGCTGCGTCCTGGTGTTCCTCTTCAGGACTTTGAAAGGACGCACTGAAGTCGCATCAGCAGGGACGCCCTCCAGGTCCACCTGTGACCGAAGGAGGGGGTGGCTGCCGTTCTCTGCTTCCCTGCTCTGTTCGAACTGCCGCATCACATGACCTAAGTGACCCCGAGGGGCATCAGGCACAGGGTTGGTCTGCGGCCGTCTTTCGGCCACTGACATTAATTGGCTGATTTCAGCTTCCAGGACCTGCTCCTTCGTGTGGCCGGCGGCTCCAGCCGGTCTTTCTCCTGCTCCTTTTCCTGGACTCCCTGCCTCCGTCTCATCGTGTCTTGGTGGCACAGTTGTGGACTTCCTGAAAAATGAACGTTTTCCTTAAAATCACTTGTTATTTTCTTCTGAAATTGCTCTCCATCGACCTCCGATGCTTCCGGGATGGGCCTTCATCGGTCAGCTGCAAAGGTTTAGGGGACTGACTCTCGGGCTCTTCGCAGAGGGGTCTGCTCGGGCTTGTGTTCCGTGCCAACAAGCACCACGTCCGCAGCGCGAGAGGACTGGCCTCTGCCCCAGACCGGCATCGGCATGTGTCCCTGGTTCAGTATCCTCCCTACCTCTTCCGCAGACTTCATTTGCCAGCAGGACGCCTGTAAGCTAGCGCCTTCCCAGTCTTAAGGTGTGTCGTCTCTTTACTTCAAAGACACCACCACGCACTCATCCGGGTCTCCCAGGGAAATGCACGGAGCCCTGCGACCTGTCTCAAGCTTTCAGAAACACTAGCAGAGCCCCGCGCATGTGTTGAAAGGTGGCCACGGGGTGGGGGGGCAGTGCAGACGGCAGGCCCTCCATGGCCGGTCTGGCTCATAGATGCTGTCTGCCACCACTGACCCCTCCGAACCCTTGGAGTGTCCTGTCTCTAAGGTAAACATACCCGGCAACCAGGGCAGAGCCGTTGGGCTGGGGGAGGGGTGCCAGCAGGTTCTCGGCTACAGTGTTCCCTAACTGCTCGGAAACAGAAAGTGATCTCATGTGTCCAGGCACGGGGCGGGTGGAGAGGGCTGACTGCAGCCCGGAGGACAGGGAGTTCACGTACGTGCCCCTGCTTCCCCTGTAAAGTGTCCTTACTATGAACACCTTGCATTCATATGCTGCATTTGTTACAGCCAATGAACCAGCATTGTTACCTTGTTATCAGCGGAAGTCCAGAGTTTACATTCTGTTCACTCTTTGTATAGTTCTGCGAGCTTTGACAAGTGCATGATGTCACATATCCACACTTACATGATCACACAGAATAGTGTCACAGGCCCCAAAATCCCCTGTGCACACCTGCTCTTTCACCTCTCTCTCCTCTTGAACCTCTGGAAGCCACTGATGGCTTTCCTACTTCTGAAGGTTGCTTTGTCTGATACTAACGTATCTACTCTTGCTCTCTGGTGTTTTTTTTTAAACTTTTCAATTACCATTGACAGTCAATAGTATTTTATGTTAGTTTCAGGGGTGTGATCCTGAATTCTTTGCATATATTTATTTGTTCATGTCCATCTCCCCTGAAAGAATGCAGACATCTTACAGGAAGGACTTTTCCTTCTTGTCCCTTCAAAGTGTCTAGAACAAGTGTTCAATAAATACTTGCTGAGTGAATGGACGCATGAATAAAGGTGTAAACTTCGGGAGGAAGTAAGAGATGGGATGCAGAAAGGTCAGTAAACGGGCAGTGGTTTAGGTATAGTGTGTCACTTAAATAAATTTAAAGCTGTGAAGTACTTCCAGGAGCGGGAAGAGCCATAGTGACGGACAGATACCACGGAAGGTGAGTCCTGGGACTCAGGTGGACATCTGGTGGAAGGAAATTTCTGCAATGACAAAATGTTCCCTATTTCTGCTGTCCAAAACAGTAGCCACTGGCCACCTGTGGCTACTGAGCACTTCAAAATGTGGCTAGCGGGGCTGAGGAATTGAATATTAATTTTCATCAATTTTAACTCATGTTAAAGAGCCACACGTGGCTGGTGGTCGTGGCATTAGACAGTGAAATTCCAGAACCTGAAGAACACCTTCCCCCCAGTGGGACTTCAGGAGAACAATGCTTACCTCACCTTGTGAGCTGCTGAGAGGACCGATGTGATAAAAAGCCTTGTCAAATGTCTGAAACAGAGCTGGCCCTCAAACAAAAATCATAGCCACTATTATTACACGGGGTCACAAATTAAAGATCTTTTAAGTACACACCATTTACATTTGGTTCTAAAGTGCTGGAAACAGACTTATATTATTTTTATCACAATTTTTTGTTTGCTAGAGTTAGTGGATAACCAATGTGTGTGTCTGTATTTGAGCTCACAAACTAAAAATAGCAGACGACCATTTTGGGATCTTGTGAAGGCCTTTCAGAGATAAATGACTGTTCCAAGTGGATCACTTTTCTGATACTTCTAACTGAGGTAATTAGTTTTTACAGCAGCTAATTTAGCATTTGCAAAATCTGGATTTGTAACATTACTGTATTATATACAAACCGTGTCCTCTGTAACTTCCCGAATGCTTTTGGATAAGAGTAGTTAGTTTTAATACTTACTATTAAAATAAAGGGAAAAGTATGTTCTCGCTGGAAATATTATGTTGAATTCTTTAAAGCTTAAATTGATTTAGACATAAAGTCATTTATTTTCTTGTCACAGGCTTGCCATACTTTCTTCCATACTGAATCCAGAAGATAAAATTAACACAGATATAGAGCATAAGCAGACCATTATAACTCCCCCTTAGGAATAATCTAATCCAATAATAAAATTACACGTTTGTTCAGAATAAGCATGCTGCTTATTTTTAGGCCAAGGGAATTTGCAGTCCTTAGCGGCTGGGGTGGAAGTGGCAGCCACAGCCCCGCGGAGGTGCTGGGGGAGACTCAGACTCAGAGAGGATGGATGTGTTTGGATTAGCACATGCTTAAAAGCTTTGAGAAAAGTTGACTGTTCTTATTAAAGAGACCAATTAATCTGCATCCCTTGGAAGCCACTTTACAGTAGTTGAAAAGTGCCCTAGGATATAATATAAATGAGATCGGATTAGAAAGGGAATGGAAATTCACTTTTCTAACAAGGGAGCCTTTCCAGGCTGCCCTCCCGGCTTTGCAGTTTGAAATGCAGATCCTTTCTGGCCCACCCCGACTGCGAGCCGGCGGTAGCAGACCAGGAAGTGGGTAAAGGCCCTAATAGCTAAGACGGGGTGTGGTGAAGACTTACCAATGGGCATCACTAAGAAGAAAGGCAGCCAGCAGAGGACGAAGCAGCCGACCACGATGCCCAGTGTTTTGGCGGCTTTCTTCTCCCGGGAAAACTTGAGGAGTCGCACGGAGAAGTGCGTTTTGTTCCTGGAGGTGGGCTCCCCGCCCCCTCCAACCGGGGCATTTTTCCGATGGATGCGGAGCGTCACCTGCTCTGAGTCCGACTTGTCCGTCTTGAGGCCGGACTTGAGGCCGCGGCTCTCCCTCTTGGCCACCACGTAGACCCGGCAGTACATGGCCAGGATGATGGCCAGCGGCACGTAGAAGGACCCCAGCGCAGAGAAGAGCACGTAGCCCGGCTCCTCCGTGATCTGGCAGATGGTCTCATCCTCCGGGGCCGGCTGCCTCCAACCGAACAGGGGCCCGATGGAGATGACGAGGGAGAGCGCCCAGACACAGAGCAGAGCCATGAGGCCCCTCTTCTGGGTGACGATGGTGGGGTAGCGCAGCGGGTAGCTCACGCCAATGCAGCGGTCGATGGAGATGATGCAGAGCCCCATGATGGACGCGGTGCAGCACAGCACGTCCACCGCCGCCCAGATGGTGCAGAAGACCCTGCCGAAGGCCCAGTAGCCCAGGATCTCGAAGATAGCGGAGAAGGGCAGCACTGTGGAGGTGAGCAGTAGGTCGGCCACCGCCAGGTTGACGATGTAGTAGTGAGTGACCGAGTGCAGGTGCCGGTGGCAGGCCACAGAGAGGATCACTAGGATGTTCCCCAGTACCCCGAAAATGATGAGGCTCCCCAAGATCACCCCGAGCAGAATGGCCTTGGAAATGTTCACTGGTGCCGGCGGGTGCGTGCAATTGGAGCTGTCGGAGGCATTTCCAGAGAGAAACACCATGGTCCCAGCCGGGCCGGCGAGGTCCGGCTCTCCAGGGCCTCCCCCTGGCGGGGTCGGAGTGGGGAGTGAGGGAGCCGAGAGTCAAAGAGTTTGGGCTTGGGGGAGCCTTGCCCGCTGAGGTTGGCTGGGGGTGACAGAGAGCGCGAGGGTGAGAAGCAACCCTGGCCGGCCCTGGAAACCCTCAGAAGGCCACGCAAAGGGGCAGGGCATTAAAGGCGACATGGCCAGGGGCGCGCGGGGTTGTCCGCGGACGCCCTCCACCCGCTGCGCTGGCCCCAGACCCCAACTCCCTACCTACCCGAGGCTTGGTGCCCAGCTCTAGGAGACAAGTTGCAAAATGCAATCCCAGAATTAAGGGAGCCCTCTTTTCTGCACCATCTGATCCGTCCCGATGAGAAGATTTAGCATTCTTCGTATCATTTAGAATTCAAAAATCCAGCGCCAGTGGCCCCCCCCGCTCCAAACTACAAGCAAGCACCGGTCTGCCGTCGACTCGAAGGCGGGGACCGTTGACATCTGGGCACTGCTCCCGGTCCGCAGTACCCACAGAGTGGCTGGTCCGCGGTGGACTCAGGCTAGAGCCAGTCTCTAGGTGCGCAAGCGGGGGGACGTGGATGTGAACTGTTCGCCAAGGCCGAGGCGGCCGCGGAGCGTTGATAGCTGGTGTTTTCCTGAGAGATCGCAAAGAGAAAGGCGGGATGTCAACCAGGCGCACGGGGGGGGATCGAGGTCGTGCCGGGCTCGACCGGCAGGACCCGGCTGGGAGGCTGGCTGACTCTGCGGTCCCAGAGCGGCTGGCCCTGCCGCAGCAGAGGGCCTGTGGGAGGGGTTCCGCGCCCAATGCCCTGGTGGCGGAGAATCTGCCCTGGCGCGCCCCGCAGCGCGGGGCTCCAATCCGAAGCGAATAAAAGCCCAATCTGCAGCTCCTGGTGACCGGATGGCGTACGGGGAAATTAAAATCCCTGAAGCACGCGAGGCGCTACTGCAGCTGGCGAGTGTGTCGCACCGAGCTGAGCCGGTGGAAACCGGAGGATCTACCCGGTTGCCATTTGAACAGGTTGCCTTCGCAGTCTCCTGGAGGGGCCGGCGGGACAGAGGGAAACACTGCGTCCCGGGGACCTCAGGGCCAGTGACAGCGCGCACGCTCGATCCGGAGGATTCAAACTTGGGTGTGCGGAGCGCATAGGATTGTCGACCCGCCAAGTCGGTCTGAGAGGTCCAGAGCAAAGCCCGATGGGTCCCGCGGGCTAAACGCGACCTAGGTCGGTCCAGGATTCCCTTCCAATCCACAGGGTCGGAGGTCCCAGAAAACTCGAGCCTGGAGCCACACCCAGGTGAGCTGCTGGGGCACAGAGGGAAGATTTGAGGGCGTGGGGGAAGCTTCCCTCTGCAGAAGGGGCTTTGCAAGTGGCAGTCACTGCAAATTTTGTAGGCGTAGAAATCAAGCCCGCGCTCCAACAGGCAGGGGTGCACGGGGTATTCCGCATATTCTGGGCTGGGGGCCACGGTCAGCGCAGGAAACCTCGGTTTCCACAGCTGCAAACCGACCACAGGAACTCAGGCAGGAGTGCGAGGAGTGGCGACCCATCTTGGCTTCCGAGGACTCTGTGGTTGGGCGCTGAGCCCGGCCCCCAAGCAAAGGCTGCTGTGGGAATCGCAAGTTCAAGAGCTCACAGGTGGTAATAAAAGCAAGCAAGAGCAGAAACCCTTTCCTCCCTACCTCGGGGTGACAAATACGGGTTTAAACACACGCTCTTTAACTCGGAGGTCACTTCCCAGAATATGTAAGGGAAACGGGGTGGGGTGGGGATACTGGTGTCAGAACGGGTAAAAAGAAGTGGGAGGCGCTCGGGGAAAGTGGGGTTTCCGCTCTTCCGGAGCCAGAGGGTGACTTGCTTCCACTGCCTGCCACCACCACCACCCCCAGTCCGGGCCCTGCTTGGACGCCCGCGCTTGGCTCCGTCGCACACTCACCTGGAACCCCCATGCAGAGCCCCCAGCCCGCGCGCGGCCGCGGTGGACAGGATTTCTGTCCCAGGGCAGCCCTGCCGCCTCCTCTGCGGAGAGAGGGGACCGTCTCGTCACTCCCGGGAACCAGTTCCTAGTCCTTTGGTACCCGCTGACTCACCCCTCCATCACTAATGTCTTTAAGCGCCTGGCTCGCTATCCTTTACCGGGAGATTTTAAAATAAAGAGTAAAAACAGGAAAGAAAAAAAAAATACAGCTAATCAGTAACTCTACATTCCCTGTTTAATACCCAGCTCCCCCGAATCAGCAAAGAACCCGCAAGGAACTTTGCAGCTCTCTCTGACGTAAGATGGGCAGCAGCCCCAGCTGGCAGGGGATCTGCAGTTGCCGTTACTCTGCAGCGCGAGCACATGCGCAAAGCCATCATTTTTTTTTTTCTTGCCTTGAGTGGCGTGGGTTCTCACTTTGGGTGATGAGCACGCCATGAAATATAATACAGATGATGTATTATAATATTGTACACTTCAAATTTATATGATCTTATTAACCAATTCACCCCAATAAATTTAATAAAAATAAATTTTAGAAAGGTGTGGGGGGCTGTATATATTTTATTTCTAGTAAATAACTTCTTTAAATGATCTTATTTTAAAAATAAAGAAAACTGGCACTTGCCAGACATATTAATTACTGTGTGTTCAAAGAAATGCCCAGCTTGATTTGATTGACATTAGGACTAAGTTCGGTTAAAATCAGGAAGAAGCATGTTGTTATGCCAAATATGCAGGTAAACTATATTATGTGCAGATGTTTTAAGGTGCAAGTAAAATCACATAAAATTCAATGGATCTGATTGTAATAAAATTATATGTCCAGGAAGATAAAGTGAGCATATTTAAACCTTATTAAATATGATCCACCTCTCATTTCTTTAGATAGATTTAAAAAGCATTATGGTTTCACCGTAGTTTCTTACGTGGTTTAGTTTTTGAAGTGCCACATGTTGTTTTCTAGTTTTCATAAGAAAATACATCCTTTAAAGGAGAATTACTTCCCTTTCATTCTCTTAGATTTATTAGCAGTTGGAGTATGAAAAGCTGACATCACTAGTCTCATTTACTTTTTTCTGGTAAATTCCATCTTCTGTTTACATTACAACTGAATAAAGCCATATGCGGTTTTGGAATATTGGAAAAATACTAAAATTTTCTGCACTCTGATTCCCACCTCCTAAGTCATCTTCTTTCATCTTCATCCATTCAGACAAAACACACCCAGTAACAAAGAGATAACTTCATCATGCACTTGAATTCCTCCCTTGAACAGAAGTTTGTTAGTGGCGTTACCTTTTCCAAGGGTGACAGTTGGAAGGCTCTTTTGTAGCAATGCACCTCAAAATACCTGGGAGGAATACCCCTGGGAGATCAGGGGTCCTGCTTCCCAGAGAGCTAACATTTAATTTCCTTTCAGACTTCAATATTATTATTGTTTTGTTTCTTTTAGCCTCATCCAATGACATTTTTTAAAATTACTTTTAGAGAAAGAAGAAGGGAGAGAGAGAAAAACATCAATGCGAGAAAGAAGCACCAACTGGTTGCCTCCCCAGCACCCAGACCCAGGCCCAGACCCAGGACCCCTAAGCGCTGGACCGGGATCGAAGCCAAAGCCCGGGCAGGCACCTCTGACCTCAGCCTGCAACCCTTTGGTTATCGGAGGATGTTCCAACCGGCTGAGCCGCGCCGGCCAGGGCTGACTTTAATATATTTTTAAAAATATACATACACAGATGGCTTGCTCATCTATAAACTAAATTTTATATTGAACAAGAAACTCACTGGGTGAGGAGACAGTGAACCCAGGTCCACTCTCATTACCAAGGTACTCGTTCTCTCTCTAGCATTCAACTCCCTGTGTTGGACAAGCCTGGACTACGATGCCTCTGACTCTCACATTTTCTCATCAAATATGTATATAATGTCTGTTCAGAAACCCCACCCACCAGAGGGCTGGATGATTGTTTCGTTTCATACTCATTAACCTTGTACCATGAATGCGAATGTTCTATTAAGATCTGCTCCATGGTAGATAAGGGAAATAGTGTTATCGGCAAGAAAAGCAACTGCAAATTGCTCAGCTCTGCAAGGTCAACATGACAAAAGTCTTTGGAATTCCCAGTGCTCCATCCCCCAATGAATAACCCTACTGACAAAAACAATCTCCCCCCAATGCCACTAGGTAGGTCTTTCAAATTACTTCTCAGCCCGTAAACATCAGTCTTTGAGAAGCTAACTCTCAGAACCAGTTTTTCCCTCAATAATCATAGACCCACAAACAGGAAACTATCCATTTGTTAGTAAGTCGTTGGAAAATAGTTCTGTGGAAAAAAAAAATCAGTAAACAAAAACCACATCTACAATGAAGTTAGGTGGCCAGGAGGGGAAGGGCTCCTGCTCTCCCTTCGTGGCCAAGCACTGTGGGGAGAACTCTCGGTAATGGCCCTCCCAGCTCCCTCCTCCTCCCCGTAAATGTCCCCTTTTTCTGTGTCAGCGGATTCGTGCGTGGTCTGCCATGGTTGCATGTTCTGAGCTTCAATCTGCGGTGATCCAGAGTTCAACCGTTTGCTGGCGAGCTCTCTGGCTGACTTCCTGTTTAAGGTCAACAGTTGACATGGATGTCCTGGAAAATGTTGAGTTAGACCCACGGGGAGGTGGGGGTAAGAAGGAGTGGGCTGTGGAGTCGCAATATGTTTCTGCCCTCCTGTGAGACCAGGGGAAAGCTTGGCTTCTCTGAGCCTCGGTTTCCTAATTTTTAAAGGGAGACACTAAAACCACCAAGGGGCTCATTAAGACTGAGCGAGATGATATCTCATGAAGCTTATCAATGCTCTTGCTGTGAATCTTATTGGCCCTTTCCCATTCTGCTCATTTCCTATGCTGCTTTGAAGTAAAACACACTTCCAATCCAGAGTGGTCCAAGTTCCACCCCTAACGTGAGCACACTGTAGTCGGTTGAGAAATGTGCAAAATGACCTGAGAATTACGCCTGGGCCCACTGATACAGAGTGACCCAGCACAGTGCAGCAGGTGTGCTGGTCCTGCCACTGGCTACCCGCCCTCTTCTCCCCACTCCCTTCCTCCCATGTCTCGACTGCAGTCTGTACATCCAGACAGCTGCCCTTTGGCCTTTGGCTTCTGGGTACACACAGCTGTGATAGGGTCTGTACTCAGAAGACGCGCCCAAGAGAAAGGTCTGAAGGCCCCGAAGGCGTTTGTGTGGCCATTTGGGGCAGGGGATTCTGGGTCCCAGAGCATGATCTAGAAGGCCAGGCGTGGGCTCCAGGCAGGGATATCACCTCGATCCCTTGGCCCTGTGGACTCTTTGCCCCATGGAAAGGGCCATGGCCAGAGGCTGTCAGAGCCGGGCTCTCCAAAGCCCAAACCCAAGGCAGGGATCCTCTTGCCTGGACCTAAGGGCGCTACTTGGCAGATGTCAGGTGTAGTGGAAGTTGAGAAATCCACTGCAGGGGGGGTCCGGAAAGGCTCATGGGATGATACAGTTTGATTTCGGGCTTGCGGGATACGTAGGATTTGGGTCGCCAGATCAAAGTGAGGAAGGCAAGTGAGCAACAGCTGCGGGGTAGAGAGCAGTGTGAGCGCGTGTGTGCAGGCGGGCGCGCACAGGCACTGGAGGAGCCAGTTTAATTGGAGAAGAAGGGCTGGTAGAGATCACACATCCAGTACCTTTGACCCGCAAGGGCGATTAGTGAGAAACTCAGCAAGTGTGAGAGGCTCTGAGGAAAAAAACACTCAGAGTCTGTTAATTATCCTAGAAGACAACAGACAATGGAATTAGGTGCTGTTTTCTGGGACTTACGATCCCAAGTGACAGAGTAGAGGTCTGAATGCCAATGTCTGCCAAAAGGCCTGGCTTCTCAACTAATTCTCTTAGGGCTTAAAGAGTTAAAGAGAGAGGAAAGTGAAGGACATGCCTCAGGATGACACTGATGCTGTCTCAAGTTGCAATTCTCCAAACGACACGGTGATCAAACCCTGCATGGAACCCAGAAGCCTGCTCAGTGGCCAGACTCAGCGAAGGAAGCCTTGGATGAGATCGTTCTGCCACTGGCATTATCCTTGCAGCTCATTCCCACCTCCCTGAGAAAATGGCTTGCTGCAAGTCATGAGTCGTGGCATCCCACCCTTACATTGTATATTATGGTGGGAATGTGGGGTCAAGTCAGACTGTTAGCAAGTTAGCTGGATCAGGTAAATTACTCCTGTAAAACAAAGAACTTTGCTTCTTGCGTTGCAAATGTCAGTAGAGCCCTAACAATCAAATTCTTTTGTTACCTTTGTCGAAGATCATACATAGGCATTCTTTATCTCATTCCCCCACCTGTTGATGTGCTGTTATAGACACATTAAAATGTCTATTGACCTGTATTCCACTATAAAATACACGGTCACAATTGAACATTTTGAAAAGTTAGAAATGTATACAAATAAAACTTATCTGTAATTCTACCACTAGAGAAATAGCCATTGTTAAACATTTGGCACAGCTTCCCATTTCTTAAATCCATGTGTGTAAATAATATACACAGAAATATATATATATATATGAAGCCTATTATATGTGTATTTATTGTGTATGTATATATATTCACATTATGTACAATACTGTGATCATACTGTCTCTACCATAGTTATATAGCTCGCTTTTTCATTTAACATCATTTTATGGATACATCCCATATAATTAAATTTCTGTCAAAACAAGATACAGCTGCACAGCAACTATATTATATGTATATGTCATGATAAACTTAAGTACTTAGGTAATTAGTATTTGTATATTTAGATTTTTAGAAAACATCTGCTTTATAACTTGTGATAAGCAGTCATATGAATGTACTCCAATTCTTTTCTTAAGATTAACTTAAAAATTATGAACATTTAAAAGGTTATACTACATATATATCACCTCCTATGAAGGTTTTATAAATGTAAATGGAAAATATAAACTTATAACTATAGTGTATTATAGAACTTGTTTTGGTTTTGTTTTGTTTTTTCTTTTTATCAACTTTGAGTATTTATAATAAAATAAACAAGTACATGAATATATATAAATGAAATAAACTTAGCCAATTTTATAACCAAAAAAACTCATAAAATTTTCATTCTTTAATTTTGAATGTATTCTTATACATTTATTTGACATTTCCATTTATTCTTTTGTAATTTGCTTGTCAATGTTTCTATCAGTCAGGATTTAGCCAGAAACTGATGAAAGTATTTCAAGCAGGAAGTGATTTCATTCAAGGAATTAGTCTCAGAAGACAGCTAAGAAAGCTGGGGACACAGATCAAGGAAAGACGCCACTCGCTTTCAGGAAATCTGGCAGTACAGGCACATCAAGGAAGCACAGACAGCTCTGGCCAGGTGGCTCAACTGGTTGGTGTCGTCCCCTACACCGAAAGGTTGTGGTTCAATTCCAGGTCTCTCCCCCTCCTCTTTCCCTCCTTCCCTCCCTTCCTCTCCCTCTAAAAATCAATAAACATATCCTTGGGTGAGGATTTAAAAAATAAAAGAAACACAAATAATGAGTTCAGTTGCATGAAGCATCTGTGACATGCAGCAGAGCAGATGCTCCGGGTAAAACGGCACGCGCTGTTGGCAGAAGCCTTCACGCCTGCACAGCACTGTTGAAGATGAACAAGGGCTTCTGCTCTTTCACGTTCAGAAACCTCACAGCAGCTCCTTTCACTGGTGGGTTGTAACCGAGATTCTGCCGGCAGAGATTCTTCTAGCCATTGCAATGCAGAGAAGAACATAAGAGGGGAAAAATGGTTGGGAGTGGCCAACGGGGGCTTTGGTACAATGTCCCCTGCCCATTTTTATATTGCTGTCTCCTCCTTTTATCTTAGTGGTTTATAAGAATGCTTTACATATGATGGCAGCCATGACAGTGTGCCCTTCAAGTCTCCTGCCGCCTAACTGAGCCTGACTGACTGGCAGCCCCAGATTTGTCCCGATCCATGTCTGTGCCCATGCACACTCCCCACAGGGTGCTCCCAACCACCAGCAGCCCTGCAGGGCAGAGGCTCGGGGTGGGAGGGCTGGTCGGGGTTGGGTTTGGGGTTTCCAGAATGGGGGGCTTTGTCTCCAGGACTGTCCATCAGTTGGCAAAACTTTCTTACCACTGCAACAGTGGGACACGTTCTCAGTCCTTCTTCCTTCCGCTCTACTTCACAAGGTTCTGACTTGGACCCTGGTCCGAACGCTCTCCTCCAACTCCTCCTTTCTCCTTCACAAAAAATTCCCTCCATAAATCTTTTATATGATTAATCATGTCTTGGTGTCTGCTTCTTGGAGGACCAAAATTAACACATACATTAAGGATGTCAGCCCTTTGTGATATCTGTCATTTCTTCCTGTCACAGATATTTAAAGAAAAAACACCTGATGAGTTTATATAAAGAGAGAGGCTCTCCACTTAAGTTCTCTCTAATCAACGGAGAGTGATGCATCTATTTATACTTTGACAACCTATGAATCCAATCTGTCCATGCTTTTTTGCATATTTTACAAGAGTTTACTGGTATGATTTCTCTCCATGGTTGGAGAGGTTGACCTCATGAAAGAGCTGAGGGGAGCTTCCTTATTTCTCTTTACTTAGGGGATTTTCTTTCCAGAGTCTGGGTTCCTGATGGGGCTGAATTTAACCCACGTGAAGCAGATGAGAGCCTGCACTAATTCTCAAATTTTTCCAAAATGAAAATCTAAGTACTGAGAAGGTCCCTTAAATTCCTCTGCCTGTATTGCAGCAGAAAATACGTGGCTTGAAAGGAGAGTATCTCTCTTATTGAAGGGTAATCTTAAGTTCTGGATCAATATTCAGAGTTTCTATTCTGTCTTATTAATTTAACTTCTGTTAACACAGTTTGGTTGCCTTCTATGAGATACAGGACATAAACTGACGAAATAGTCTTGTTCCTCTGTCCAGCATCAGTAAAAACAAAACCAAACAATTTTTATTGTTTTTTTTTCCGCTTTCTGACACCACCTTGAGCATTTGTGTGTACTCTTTTGTAGTAATCCAGTGAGCCCAGTCAAGAACCTTACGGCAAGTCCGTGAGAAAAAGAAACCAAGAGGCCATGCCAGTCTGATTTTATCAGACATACCAATTTGTTATTAGGAAATTCTCGGAAAGAAGAGTTAAATTATCAACAGAAAAAATTTTTATTAAAAAAAAAAAAAACTGGCACGCTGAGGGTTCCGAGCAACTATTTGATATTTTTAGTCACAAGTGAGTTTCCAACTATGAGAAAGCAAGTACATTTCTAATGAAGCAAATGAAATACCAAATAGACGAGTGTAGAGAGTTTAATCTCCATTAGCCATTCCCTGACTTCTGCCAAAACATGAAATCTAAATTCAAAACTATACTTGTTATGCAAACTCAACTTCAAGGCAAGAACCCCAGCCTTCCTCTCCAGCCAGATCTGCACTTCCCGGTTCCCACCCAGAGAAAGGGTGCAATTACCCTCTGTGACAGAAAAAAGCAAAATCAATAACCAAGGCAATTTATAATGAGGACATTCGGGAAATTAAATTGTCCAAACTGGCTGTTGATTTTGATGAAATTTTTTGGTGAGGTGCTTCCTGTGTTGGTCAGGGTCTAAGCAAGAAAAAGAACGCATGATGAAAAGGGCTCAACACAAAAGATGGATGGAAGCGTGGCTGGTGGCGCGTGGACACCTGGTTCTCCATAAGGAAAGACTGAGACAAAGAGCTGTCTCACTCTACACAAAAATTAATAAAGCTAAACTAAAGATCTGATGTGAAAGTAAAAATGTAAACAAATAAAAGCTATATGACAACACTTTCATACCAGGATTCAGAAAATACTTTTAAAATAAGACACAAAAAATAAAACTTTTGAGAAAATCAACACATTTAACTACATCAATATTCAATACTTTTTAATATGATAAAAGGGACAAAAGGGCAAAATTAAATGACAACTTTAATTGGGAGCGAATACTGTAGAATGCGTAACAGGCTGAGATCGCTTTCCTCAGTGTGTACCTTCTGCTGTTTTCTAGTCTCCCTTCTTTCTAAGAATTCAGTCAAATTTATATCATTCTTTCACTATAGATAAAGTATGATTTATCTCTAGCTGATTTTATTATTTTCTTTTTCATTTTGAATTTCAGCAGCTTGACTATGATGTGCCTGGGCATGGATTTGTTTCTATTTATCCCGCTGAACTTCTCGGATCTGTAAATTTAGATTTCTCACTACCTTCGAGAAAATTCCTTTAAAGATATTTTTTCTGCCTCATTCTCTTTCTCTTCCTTTCTAGGCTTCCAACTGCATGTATGTTGGACTATTGGTTCATTTCACTCCAAGGCTACATTTATTTTCTTCAATATTTTTCTCTTTGTCAACTGACTTCTTTTCTGCAATGTCCAGTATGCTTAGGCCATCCAGCAATTTCTAATTTGTTAGTGCACTTTTTTATTTCTAGAATTCCCAATTGTGTATTTTGCATAGTCTTAATTTCTTTGTTAAGATCCCTTACCTATTCATTCACTATGACTATATTTTTTTTAAGTATCAATACTTGAATATATTTACAATAGCTGTCTTAAAGCTTTCCTGCTAATTTCAACACTTGAGCAATTATGGAATTAGCTTTTGTTCACTGCTTTATTTTTCCCTTTGAGTACAGATCTTCCAATGTCTGGTAATTTTTATCATATGCTGGACATTGTGTTGGTACATTTTAAGGATTCCCCTGAAGAGTGTTGATTTTTGTTCCAGCAGACAATTAACTCGCCAGGCTTCCAACTCTAAGCTCTGCTTCCCTTGTGGTGGGAAGCAGCTGAAAGTTTCTCTCAGCTACTTTAGGTTCCATCTTCGTTTTCACGGAGTTCCCTGGAATCTTCCCTGTATACAATAATTAGGCATTTAGGCAAGGATTTGAGCAGATTTTACAGGCGGAATTGGAGCAGATTTTGATGTTCATGCCCTTTGTGACTACCCCCTTTCGGGAATTTCCCCACTTAATTTTTTAACTGCTCTGTCAGCTTTGAATTCTGTTCTTTGACACCTCAAACAAGCAAAACCGGAGGTCTCCGTCTTCCTCTACGAAGGCCTGGGAATGCCCCAGGCGAGCAGCACAGATACACAGTATTGCCTGGTGAAATCTTCACCTTTCAAAAGTGAACCTTCTAACAGTTTCAGCCTTCATTGGTTCTTCTATAGTACCTTTAAAGAGAGAGAGAGAGAGAGAGAGAGAGAGAGAGAGAGAAATAGTAATTCTCATGATCTGCAGAGTTATCTACTTGTTAAAAGTTATTTATCACCCTTGAATGGATACTCACTGTGCTTTCACAGTCATTAGCTGATTTTCATAGAACATCAAAAATTTGAGTTGCTCCATGTGCATGTTCTCAGTTCGGGTTCACCTGTTCGTCTCAGCTCTCATACTGTAAATGTCTCCTTTTCATGTTCTCTATAGTGTCACATTTTTCACATATTTGTGGGGTTTTGGGGGTGATTTTTATGGCTTCAAATGACCCCAAAACAGAGTGTTAAAGTGCTCTCTGGTGTTTCTAAGCTCAAGAAGACTGAGGGGTGGCTTACGGAGAACACTCACGCACTGGGTGAGCTTTGGTAAGCCATGACCGCTGCTGGCCATGACTTCAATGTTAGCGAATCAACGATATAGATGAAATACGGCGTCTTTACACAGAAATGCACGTACAGCTAAGTTACGTATTGATCTGTTGACGAACATGTTGCGGCCAGAGGATTTCAGAAACCTAACCTGACCCCGTGTTTCCTGTAGGGGCCAGGCTTCAGGATTTGTAAACTCAGGGTCCACAATGACGTCATAGCATGTAACTACCTGGGATGAGAATAAACGGTGTGCCACACACAGAGACACATATGCCGTGTGTGTGCATGCACACACTCATATTGGGAATCCAGGGTCCAGAACTGTGGTGTTCAGAAGGCCTGCTATGAGAAAAATACTCCACTATGACCAGAAGCTAGAAATCTCATTTGAATTTTAACGAGTTTGTCCGTTTCCAACAAAAATCTTTTTGGAATTCTAATTGTAATTGCAAAGTTAATCTGTAGAGAATTAGCATCTGTATGATAGTCCCATCAGCTACAAGAATATATTTTTCTTTTTACTCATAAGATATTTCCTATAATATTTAAAGTTTTTATAAGCACCTTGCATGAATTGGGTTGGAATTATTTTTAGTACATTACAGTTTTGATTCCTCTTATAAATGGTATCTTTTTCCTATCAAATTTTCAAAATTTCTTTTTGTTGATGTACTGAAATGATTTTCCTTTCTTTCTTTTTTTAAAGTTAATACTAATTTTTAAATTTGTGGGTTATCTTGGATTTTCCACAAAGACACCATCATATTTAATGACAATTTTATGCCTGTCTTTCAAATGCTGACACCTCTTATTTCTTATTCTTTTGTATTTCTTTAGCCCCAGTATAATGGTAAACTTTAGAGACGATTATAGGTATTCTTGCCTTAATCTTTATTTCAACGTTTCTAGACTTCCAATATTTGCTGTGATTTTTTATATCTTTTGGTAATAATCTTAGTTAAATGGGTTTATATCTATTTCCAGCTTACTAAGAGGCTCTTTTATTCTTGTAAGCTCTTAAGATGATTGCTAGCATAGTAAGTGATACGGATTGATTTTCTTATGTTGAATAATTTTTCCATTCTTGATACAAACACTACTTGGTCTTAATATAGTATTTTCTTTTATGTACTTTTTGTGTCATTTTTGTATTTATTTAGAATTTTTCCTAGTGAGATCTACTAGTAAGATTAGACTATTACTTTTTTTTTCTTATATTGTCTTTGTTCTGCTCTAAAATTATAATGGTGGTAGCTGAAAAAAATAATACCTAGCTCTCTTTTTTCTGTTCTCTGGGTGGGACAGTTTGAACAATTGAATGTCTTTTATTTGAAAGCTGTGTAAACCCAAGAGTAAAACATTTAACTTAATGTCATTTTAGAAGGGAAAGTTTTGTTTATCAGTTCTATTTCTTTAGTAGTTTATAGTTTTCTCTGGTTTTAATTTTTTCAGTTATATTTTAATCTAACTTTTTATAGTTATTGGTATATAGATTTTCACATTATTGTGATATAACTTTAAAAATATTTGCTCTGGTCCTGGCCAGTGTGACCAACTGGTTGGAGGGTCATCCCATAGACAGAAAGGTCATGGACTTGATTTCTGGTCAGGTCGCAGGTTGCAGGTTCCTACCTTAGACGGAGTGCGTACTAGAATGCAACCAATTGATACCTCTCTCTCATATCAATGTTTCTCTACCCGCCCCCAAAAAGCAATGCCAAAATGTCCTTAGGTGAGGATAAAAAAAATTAAAAACATTTACTCTATATATATTTATGCTTTTTTAATCTTCATAGTGCTTAAAAGACAGGATTGACAATTAGCAATGAATTGATGTTTGATGGACTGAGATGCCCCCAAGGGCTAAGAAAATCATTGGTGCTATTAATAGAAGGGAGTCAGGAGGAGGAGGAGAAGATTTGTGAGGTGGCGGGAAAGTGTGTAAATGTGACTTGGATATGCTGAGTTCGAGGCTGTTAATGTGACATGTGGCAGAACACAGAGTTATACACAGAATGTGAGTGATTAAAACGCTGGGAGTCAGCACTGTGAACCGGGTTCTATACTCCTTACATGGGGATTTAACAGGGAGCAAGACAAAATTCCTGTTCTCACGGAGTTTATAATCTAAGGGAATAAGTGCATTAGACAATGGTATTTATAAGTAGGAATGGTTTTGTTGTCTGAGGGAGGGGGCTGAGAACAGAGTTGAGGCTGATAAAAAAAATGTGGGGAAATTCTCATGTTTTCAAGGAAGAGGAGACAGAGAATCGAGGATTGGGAGAGTGAAATGTCAAAAATTTCAAAGCTTTTTAAAAGTTGTTGGGTTGATGTCAAATACTAAGAATTAAAAAAGAAAGATTGAGGAATTAGAGATAATTTGTTCTACACATTTTGGAAGTGGATACTGTTTTGCTATCTCCATTTACCACAGCTGTTGACATTCTTAAATCTTGTTTTTCTTTTTTTGGAGAGATATCTTAAGAGTCTCATGGGAGCCCTGGCTGGTGTGGCTCAGTGGACTGGATGTCGTCCCACGAGCTAAAATTTCATCAGTTCAATTCCCAGTCAGGGCACATGCCTGAGTTGTGGGCCAGGACCCTGGCTGGGGGGGTGCGGGAGGCAACCAATTGATCTTCCTCTTGCACATTTATGTTTCTCTCCCTTTGTCCTTCCCTTCCCCTCTCTCCAAAAAATAAATAAAATAATTTTTTAAAAAGTCTCATAGGAAAAATATAAATTTGTTTCTTTAACTTATTTGTTACCAAAGTTTGGTGATATTTAATAGCTACTCAGTTCCTAAATGTATTAGACAAGGTAGCAGTGCGGTTACAACCTGCTGATGGCATTTCACTGAACACACTTTTTATTCCTCTCAAAGTAGATTATCTTAATTTTCAGCAAAGATCTCAATTTCTTTTTTTTCTAAAAGAATGAATGAGTCTTTGCATGTTTTAACTTCAAGAAGACAGAATATCTCACGTTTGAAAATAGATCTCTTACAAAAATCATTTTTTTTCTCTTGTAGTTTTTCTCCTTTGAATGTGGAAAGTCAGAAAAACCACAATTTCTTTTCCTCCCCAGTAATTTCCCATACAAACAAAATAGCTTCTAAGAAAAGTCTGAAGCTTTCTAAAAATTTATGATTTAAACCAAATAGTTTTCCAGGATTTTCCCACACTCTGTCATTTGAACTGTGTATGTACAGAGTAAACCGTAATGTTATATCAGAGTAATTCTATTTCCTAGGAGTTAAGTAATATTAAGATTACTAATAGCCGATACTTAAATAGCATTTATAGTTTTATGAAGAACCTCCACATGTGTTCTTTCACTGGAGCCTTTAAACAGCTCTATGAGAGACTCACTTATCACCCACATTTTAAAGATGGGGCAACAGAAGCTTAGAGGAATCTCATGAGCTGGCCCAAGTCACACAGTGACTTAGAGGTGGAAGCCTCGGTTTTCTGAACATAAACCCTTCACTCTTTTCAGTAAGAAAATGTCTGAAACAAAATAGACTATGATAGAGTTGGGGGAAAGAATCATGCTTATGTCCGGCGCATCGGTTTGATCATTTGCAGGGTGGATCACCTGTTCCCTGTGGTCCAGGTCCAGCCCCCAACCGTGGAATTTATTGTACATAGCCTCTAGCTAAGAAATTTTTTTTTAAGGTTTGTAAACACAAACCAAAACCAAAGAAATATGCAGATGACATACACATGACCCACAAAGCTTACAACTTCTTAAAATTTGATCCTTTACATTTTTTACGGCACACCTGGGGACACTGGCTGTACTGGCAGATGCTGCCACAGGATGAAGAGTTTGGGAGGAGAATCATCGTCACTGTTTGTAGGGCTCCTGTGGCTTACGTCTCCTTGAATTCCCGTAAGCGTTGACCCACGTGGTCTGACGCCAGGGAATGCGGCGCCAGTGGAAAGGGGTAACTTGCTCAGTCCTGGCTGCCACTGGGCTTCTGCCTCCAAGGGTGGGCTGGCTGCGTGCCTCTGGTGCTGCGCTTATGCGAGCAAGTTTGGAGTCATTCTCTATTTTGAACTTCCCCCACGGTGTTTGGAATGCCTGGCCTAGGGACTCCACGTGAAAGTGGTAGCCTAAGGAGTATTTTTCAATACTGAGCACAGAAACAGGGTGGTTTTCATACTCTCATTCAGAGCAATGGTGTGAGAACATATAGCAGGGTTCAGGGACTTGAGTGGATTTCCTTCCACTTGAAATATTTACTGAGTCTATTATAGCTTTCATGTAAAAAATTTAATATGGATCGTAACTGAAAGATATAGTGGTTAAACGTGGTTTTTGAACAGAATTTTATCAACTACCTACTGTGTGAGAGACACTGCACCAAAGGTAGGAATTCGAAGATGGATAACACTAGATCTGTCCTCAGGGCGTCATGGACTGGCCAGGGAAAGAGATGTGGTAACTACTTTAAAGAGAAATTTGATGGACACATATAAAAGCATTTTTGGCATCGAATATGCCTAGACCTTGACAACACCTACAGGTTTTTACTGCTAAAATGAATTTTATAAGTAGCGTTTTATCAATGACTGGTCAGTGGGAGTCCAGAAAATCCTACCAACATTTGCTGGGAACATAATGTACGTGAGGCAGGCCTTTTCCCGGCCACCTAGGAAAGTTCTACAGATGAGAGGTCATGCCTCACCAACGACAAGAACCACTTAGGCAACTCCAATTCGGTGTTTGAACCAATAATGCCACCGCTGCCTAATGTCATCCTGGGCACCGGCAGCCATCAAATCTGCTTGCTGCGTCAGCCTGAGAAAGTCACAAGGAGCCCGCTGATAGCCCACCTCTAGGAATCACCGTGAGTCTGGGAAAGTGGAGGGTCTGGCAGA
Organism: Mormoops blainvillei; assembly: GCA_004026545.1. Classification (NCBI taxonomy): domain Eukaryota; kingdom Metazoa; phylum Chordata; class Mammalia; order Chiroptera; family Mormoopidae; genus Mormoops; species Mormoops blainvillei. Next base: position 86,175 of record PVJD01004612.1, on the reverse strand, counting down.
GGAGAGTCACTGGGGCACTGGCACACAGATACGCTGTTATCTGACAGCTACTTGGGGTGGCTCAGTCCTTACTGGTTTGAATCTCATGCGGGTGGAAACACTATCCTCGTGCTATGCAGGCTGGCTCCGCTTTCTCACTCACCCGTTTGGCCCACTCACTTTCAGATGTCCCACCTTCTACTTTACACTGGAGCAAAATAATCACGGACACCGAGAGCAAATCTACCCGTGGCAATTTGTTTTCCTCTGTACTCAGCGATTCCAAAGGGACCATTTGCCTGAATCTAAACTGGTCCCCAGCCCCCGGTCATCGCCGACTGGTGCTCACAGAACCACTCTCTCACGCTCCAGAGTTAACGTTGGCTATCGGGGCATTTTGAGTTGTTGCAGGCTTCCAGAAGAGTTATGAGAAATTGGCAGAGGAAGCGGTGGTATCAAACCCAGAGAAGCAAAAAGTGTGGGTGCCAGGCCAAGTTCAAATGGAAACAGTCATTCCCCTTTTAGGCCAATGAAAACTTTGGTTTATGCCAAGCATTCAGAGGAAGCCTTCCCGCACCGAATCGCCCAATGAGCAGTCACCGGATGCAAATCCTGGGGGCGGTGTGAACGCACTCGGGACCCTCCACCACCAGAAGAAGGACTACAGGGAAGTAAGGAACTGGGAAGAGGAAGCAGATTGTATTTCCAAGGTAAGAGCAAACTAACCTATGACATGTTGGAATTCTCCCACTTGTAGGAAGAAATGCAAAGGCCCCGTTTGCGAGAACGCTTACCTCATGCTGAGTTGTCATGGCTTGTTCTGCGAGAGGCAGTGTTGGGTGACGGTGGACCAAGACTTCAGAGGTGGAGGCGTGTGGAAGGGAGTATTCTTTGTAGAGGGAGGGATTCGGAGGCAGTAAGTGAAAAATTTCCTTTGTTTTTAGTTGATATGCGATTCAAGCCACTTTGTCCTACCTCCTTTTTGTGGCAGTTTCTAATGTAAGGCGAGGCTCATCTATTGTGTGATCCTCTCAGGGTGATCATGGGAAAGGGGACAACTGGCCCCCAATGGCCGTGGAGGAAGGTGGGCTGTCTTCTGAGGACTTCCTTCGGGCTAATGTTTGTGGTATTCCATCACTGCCTTTTCTAGAGTTTTCAAAATCTCTGCTCCCTGAGAGAAGCCACAGCAGACAACGGCAGAGGGATCCGAGGTCAATGCAAAGAAGACGAACCCCCAGAGGCAGCTTCTGAACTTAAGTCACTTCATCACGCTTGGCCTTTCCAGGCAAAGATGCAGTCGCTGGTATTTTTCCTGTTAACACTTGCTCAAGACCCCGCTTGCCAAATTAGAAGGAAATCAGATAACTTTTTCTTTATTCCCCACTCCAAATTCCCCAAAGCCCCAGGGCTTCCACAGTCTGAGGGGAGTCCTCGTGCCCACTCAGGGGGCCCGCCCTGCTGTCCGCTCAGGGGAATGCAGTGGCTGAGAGCTCCGGCTCTGTGGTTTGAACGTGAGCTCTGCCACTTATTGGTTACATGATCTTGAACAAGCTATGTAACCTCCCTGTGCCTTATTTCCCTCAAGGGTGAAACAGAGATGCTGACAACACACCTAGACTGGTCACTGTGAGGATTAAATAAGCTAGTACATGTATCTTACTCTGCTCTGGCTGCTGTAACAAAATACCCTAGACTGGGTAGTTTAAGCAACGGGCATTTATTTCTCACAATTCTGGAAGCCACAAAGTGCCAGCAGGTCTGGCCTCCGGGAAGAACCCACCTCTTGGGTTGCAGAAGCCTCCTCCCACGTGCTGGTCCCTTACACAGTAGAGAGGGAAGCTCTGATCCCTCTCTCCTGTTATGAGCACTAATCCCTTCCTGGGGCCTCACTCTCCTGAGCTCCCCTAAATCTAGTCTCCTCCCAAAGGCCCACCTCCTAACACCCTCATGTCGGCAGTCAAGGCTTAACTGTGAATTTCTGGGGAGGCACACAGGCGTCCAGCTCCTAGCTTATACATCGATTAGATCAGTGTTTGCTTAGAGTAAATGTTCGATAAGTAGTGATTCTTATCATTACATCTTGTTTGCTTCTCTCTGACATACAGGGTCATGGTGTCACATAGCATCACTGTTTGAAGTCTGTTCTCTACCGTCAGAGGATGCTGTCCTCTCTGTGCTGAGCTTTTATTGGTCCAGCCCTGTGGTGAGAAGCCCGTAAGAAGGTTCAGGAATCCCCTTTCCTGTTGTCTGTGCCCTGGTGAAATCCCTCCATGGAGAGTGGGAGGGACCTAGAGACTCCCTTCTAATGACTGGAACACCGTAAGTGCTGGCACGGCCCTTCTGGGGTTAAATATAAAATGGTTGTGGCTTCTGACGGGCCGCCACGTTGCGGAGTGGCCCAGGGAGCAAGGAACTGAGCCAGGCCTTTGGTCAGCAGACAGCAAGGGACTGAGGGCCACTAAGGTCCATGTGCACGAGTGCGGCAGCAGTTCCCTCTGCCTTCAGGGGAGCCTTCAGATGAGACCGAAGCCCGCTGGCATCTCCACTGCCACCTCATGAGAGGCCTGGGCCAGAAATGCCAGCTGAGCTGCTCCCGGATTCCTGACCCAGCGATACCAAGAGGAAATAACGTTTGCTGTTTTCACCCACTCGTTTTGAGGGTGATTGGTTAAGCAGCAATAAATAGCTAATACGTAGGTCGTCCAAGTCCTCTGAGGGCTCCTGAGTGCCAGGTTCACCCCTGGATGTGCGCCCTTGGCCTTCTGTCTCGCTGATGCTCTCATGCTCAGCCGTTTTCCAAGGTTACAGGTGCCGAGACGGGCGTTTGGTCTGGAGCAGCTTCCGTCATGAGCCTCACTGAAGAGGCCAGTCTCTCGATATGGAGACTGAGATCCTTATCCTGCATCCTCCGCAGCGTGGACTCCCCCTTTCTCAATGAACTTCTATCTCAGGGACCTCACTGTCCTTCTCTGTCACTGGGATGTGATTTGGGCCATCTTGATCTAACACATCGGGGCTCCCTAAGTTCAGATCGTGAGAAACCTCAGTGGTTTTTGTCCCTTCTCTCCCACGAGGCTCCTTAATAATCTCAGAGGACGGCAGCCTGAACTAAGTCTTGAAAAGCTGTAATTACGCTGAAAGCCCAGGGCTAGAGGGGACCGCTGTGGTTGGCGGTCATTCAAAAGGCGCCCTAGAACTTCAGCACGTAGGCTTGGCCTGCCGAGTCTGGGGCTGCGTGCCGTGGTCTCCTCTGAAACAATAAAAGCGCCTTTGAACGCTTTGATTCCTTTTTATTCTTCTTGATTCTTATGTTTTTGTTTCCATTTATTTTAATTACATATGAACCCGAACAAGGCATTATTATTGTTGTCGTACCATCAGCGCTCACTTAGGGCCCCTTACATTAACCCTTTTTCTTGTTCCTCTTTTCTTGCTGCACCCCCGACCTTCTGTTTGAGATGATTTCTGCTTGAAGACCCACCTTGAGGATGTCTTTTGGTATAACCTCCTGGGAGCAAATAGTCTCGTTTTTATTTATCTGGAAATGTCATTAGTGCAAATTTGTCCTTGAAGGACTTTCTAGTCGGTATAAAATTTTGGGTTGGCAGCTATTTTCTCTCGGTATTTTAAAGGCGCTCGGCTCTCCTGTGTTCCGATTTGAGATATTACTCCTGAGAGGTAGGCTATATACTGTCACCCCTTTGAAGGTAGTCTGTCTTTTTACCTTTGGCTGCTTTTAAGATTTTCTCTTTACGTTTAGTGTTCTACAATTTTATTATGATGCATCTAGGTTCGGGTTTATTTTTTATTTATTTCTAGCTGAGCTACACCCAATTCCCAATCCATAGATACAAAGAAAAAACAAATGTTTGTTGTTACTGGGCTTCTTAAATCTGTTGATTGATCTCGTTCATTCATTTTGAAAAATTCTCAGTCATTATCTTTTCAGTTATTCTGTCTGCATAATTTTCTCTCTCTCATTCTGGGACTTTCATCAACTACGTATTAGACCTTGGTCCTGAATTCTGAGCATCTCTCGTCCACTCTTCATGGATCTCACCTTTTTGTCGCTCTATGCTTTTTTTCTTGAAAGAATTTTCTGACTTACATGCTACTTACTAATTCTCTTTCTTCCACTGTGTATAATCTGCTGTTAAACATATTCATTTAAACTAGTCAATTTCTAGGGTAACCACTAAAATAATAGTAAAACGGTGCCTCAATTCCAAACTAATTAAATTCTTAAGTTTATTATATTTTTCTGTTCTTGAATTTTTGGGGGTGTTGTTTTCAACCGTGAAGTTATACTGTTATGTTGGAGTATGAGGAGCAATGCGACAGAGTTTCTCAGGAGGGTTTAAGACCAGGAAAGGAAAGCTCAAGAGATCAGTGAGAGTTTGGAAGCTGGTACAAGTTCTGAGAGCTGAGGAAGGAAGTCCCAAGAGGCCAATAAAAGCAGGGAAGAGCAGGAAGATGGGGCTCAGACGCAACATCTCAGAGAGCCACCAGAGCAAGACCCCTCAGCACTGTTGAATGGCTCTGAGACCAAGGGTGACTCATTCTTCCCTACATTACCTGCTGCCTGTTGGGTGTCACAGGTCCGAGGACAGAAACCAAATGGAACCAGAAAGAAGAAAAATCCCACCACTGAAAGTAATCCCTAGTTGAGACAAGGAACCTAAAATTCCTTGTCAAAAGACAACATAGACTGGCAAAAGTTTTGTCGTAAAGTCTTAATAAAAGTAATGTTTTAGTGTCTCTCTCTCTCTAGTATCTTGCATATTTTTCAATGATTTCACCTTCAGAAACTCTCACTATAAAAATGAATACATTAAGAAAGGAAGGCAGGAAGGAAGGTCACATCGTAAATCTAGAATAAGAAATGCAAATTGAATTTACAACTTTAAATTCTATCAATATAAATTGTGTAACCAATTTTTGTTTTTATAATTTTGGGCATTTTGTAATTTTATGACCTACCTAAATGCTTGCAGGGTTTCTTGTTTTAAAAAAAAACACCACACATTAATTCTTGTCATTTCTTCTGCTTATTGCTAATGCATTTCAAAGATTCATGTCCTAAATGATAATAAAAAGCAGAATCATTATAGTCAGAGAAATGCAGATATAGCTCAATTAATGTATCTCTTGCAATAAAGCATTTTTGGAGGAAATCTTTGTTAAAAATGACAGTGAATCTTCCCTTCACTCTGGGAGCAAGAGGAGGAAGACATTGAGGTTTGGAAGGAAGAGGGGGTCGTACTAGTTTCTCATTGCTGAACTTCTGGGGGCAGGGGTAGCATCCGAGGTGTGATTTGGCAGAGGGATGGCGTTACTTGCTGAAGGTCCTGCCATTCTTTAACAGCTGCAGAGACAGTTCTGATGATGGTGCCTGCGGCCATAGCAGACAGCCCAGGAGAGACGGAAGCAGTGGCTCTGGAATGGCAGCTGACTGGCTTAGCTATGAGTCACGTATGTGTAGGACAGAATCCAGGAATCAAGTGCAATTGCAGAATTTTGCCTGGGAGTCAAGAGACCTCATTTTTCCTCTGGGCTCTGTCACCAACCAGTTATGTTGCCTTAGGTAGCTTGTCAATCACACAAGGCAGCAATTTTCACATTGCCAAAGTGAAGGTTTTAAAATAAATGTTCTCTAACGTCTTTCCTAAACTCTAAACGTCTCTGATATTATTGATGCATTCTCATGCCTTATATTGTTTGTACCACTTGGGAAATTTAAAATTTTAATAATGAGAAACATGTTAAGTATAATGAAAAGCAGAAAAAATATTATAATAATCCTCTATATACCCCTCACCTATATTTAATAGCTATTAACATATTTCTATATTTGCTTTATCTTTTTTCTTAATTTTAAAATATGGATATTGACATTTACCCCTAAATAATGACACTTGCCTACATAACTGTAATACATACTATAATCACAACTAATAAAATTAATAAAAATTTTGTGACATTGCGTAATACCTAGTCTTCAGTCAAATTCCCATGGTCCCCCAGATAGTTTTTGACCTTTGGTTTGTTTGAACAAAATTAAGGTCCACACACTTCATTGGGTTTTAATGCCTTAAAATTCTCTTTTAATACAAAGCAACCTCCTCTACCTTTTTTTATGACATTAACTTGTTGAAGAAAATATAATCTTTAATAAATAAGCTATTAGCCTGCATCCTCTTCATCAGTGCAGGTGCAATACCATGCTGCCCTGGATTGGTCTGCAAGCACCATTTACCTCGCAGTCCCTCTCTAACAACCCCAGTCTCAGTACGAAACCAAACAGACTAAAGCTGACATCTTGGGCTCGGACAGCTGTGACTCGAAGCTGTCCCCAGACTTGGGGTCACAGTTCTTCAGGGAGTCAGACTGCAGTGCAAGTTCAGTGGCTGACAACAGCAAAAGGAGACAGAAAGAAAATATTTTTCTTGCTGAATGGGGAGAAATTTAATGGAGAACATTAAATCTTCAATATCGTTTACAGGAGTTTCTGTTTTATTAGATACGAGCTTCGAGTTTCTTCAGTCCTAGGGGAATCCTTAAATACATTTGGCTACCTTTTTTCATGACAAAAGCTATAATTTTTAATATACTTCTTAAGGATATTTTAACCAAAGACTAAAATGGTTTTTTTTTAATTTTATTGAACACAAGTGTTATGAGATTTGGGGGGACTTAAAAGTTGAATCAAACAATTTGGAATGAGGTTGTTCATACAGGAGTCTCATTAGCAGTATATAAAGGCACTGTATTTGCAGTACAGTTTGAAACTCCCTTATTTTGGCTTTTGCTATCAAGCAAATATTTGAATCTTTAGTGCCGGCTACACATAGCCTGCATACATCCTTCTCCGTTCGCACACCTGTGCTTTGTATATCCTTTTTTTCCCACAAGTAGTACCCTGGGTATAACCCATCACCCAAATAGCCAACCCTCCCAGAGGTGTGCTTAACCCAAAGAGAGGGCAGGATGATTTTTAAATTCAGTTATGCCTTTAAAAACTTGAAAAAAACAGCCCTGGTTGGGTAGGTGAGTTGGTTAGAGCATTGCCCCAATATGCCAAGGTTGCAGGTTCAATCCCTTGTATGGTCAAGGCGCATATAAGAATCAACCAATGTATGCATAAATGGGTGAAACAACAAATCGATGTTTCTCTCTCTCTCTTTAATCTTCTCTCCCCCCTCCCCTCTCTCTGAAATCAATTTTAAAAAAAAAGATCTTTGTCTTAAGTGCTCTGTGGTTTCTCTGCAGGTCTAGGTTTCTTTAAAAAAAAAGCTCAATGAAAACAACTAAACATAAACAGTAATAAACATCATTTTTGCTCATTTAACTTCACTTAAAAAGTAATATAGACACGCTACATAAAATTAATCATTACAGTACAGGTATAGATGTAGAAAAGGACCATCAATAATTTGATCATGTAAAGTTATTGCTGTTAAAATGGTAACATATTTGTTCTCATTTTATGCATTTAAAATGTTTACATGTAAAAATACGCAATGCTATTACAGACATGTATCCCTGAGAGCCTCTGGGTGCCAGCGGAACAGGAATTAGTGATAGTTGCTGGGTTATTTACCTATTTTTCTGCTTTCCCTCCTTTTGCACCTGTGGTAGGATTGCAATTCTTTGCCTTTTGAAGTTAGGCATAGCTGTGAGACATTCCAAAAGGAAACTTACGATCAGACGTGTGATTTTTAAGTTCCTTCCCTCTGTCCCAATGGCAGGGGATATTCTAGAAGCTCCATCAGCCAGGGTGCCTGATCACGGAGGAGCTGGAGCTCAGCACCCAGCACCCTTGACAGACCTGAAATATGAGCAAGACAAAACATTTTGCTGTTTCAAGCAGCTGGGAATACGGAGTTGTTTCTTACTACATTAGCTTGATTGCTCAAGTTTTCACATACGCTACCTGATCTGATCATCAGCGTGAACAGAAGAGGTAGCTGTCACTACTCCCATTTAACAGATGGGGAAACTGAGGCTCACAGAGGTCAAACAACTGCTGTATGTCACATAGCGAATGAATGGTGGAGCCAGAATTACACACAGGTCTTCCTGTCCCACCTTCTCAAATCTGTTCTTAATATACCATGACCGTAGCAATTTTTTAAATTTTGTTAAAAAAATCATTAAACATATTTTCATATACTGCATAATATTCTACCATACAAACGCTCCATATCTGTTTATACATTCTCCAGTTGTTGGGTATTTATATCTTGAAAAGTCAAAGCCAGTGCCATTTGCTGTCATGGCACCATTTGCTGAGCAGGCCTGCGAGCTTGTTACACGTGACTCTTCTGTGCTTATGTCCCTAGGACTGGAAATTGCTGGAAAGCAAGAACAGAATGTGATGAACCACTCCCTATTGATGCAGGCAGAAGAGAACATTGGAACAAACTATAGCCCCCAATAGCCCAGGGGTCACACAACAGCAACCTCCACCCTTTTTTAATCCAATTATAATCCAGTAAAAACTCCAAACTCCCACCCCTCAGTGCTGGTGTATCTCTCCATACCACGCCCCTCTCCCCTTTTGGAAAGTGAATAAAAATTTTCCTCTCTGTACTTTCTTCTCTTTGTGAATTCTTGCACGGCTCGCATCACCTACCACCCTAATATATATATTTTTTTATGTTTTGCTAGTAAACGAACGAATGTTGTAATGAATAGTTTGTACGAAATGTTTTGCCTGAACCCTGCCCCTGCAGGTTGGCTCTGACGAAGGCTCAGGTTTCGGGAGCCAGGGGGTAAAAGTGGGAACGGTACAGATCATGTCTTGTAGCCACTGGCCCCAGGGTTAGGCCACTGCTGCCAGAGGCACACAAGGCTCAGAAACCCCACAGGCTGCCCAGCTAGGCATCTGTCCACAAAGGAGTGAGGAGAAGTAAAACCAGACCCCCAGCAATGGAGCTGCAAATGGGTGGAGATGGCGAGGCAAACCAAGCAGTAGCAGGAAAAGAGATAAGTCTGAGGACCCTGGAGACACTCTCTAAGGTGCTAGAATACAGAGGCAGGGTATTTGCATATGAGTAGCTGCCAGCATTTATTTAGCACTTACTGTGTGTTGGGTGCGGTCTTAGCCCATTGCAGCTGCTATAACAAAATGCTACAGACTGGGGGTGGTTAAACAACAGGCATGTATTTCTCACCGTTCAGGAGGCTGGGAAGTCCAAAATCAAGGTGGCTGTTTCCTGGTTTGCAGAGGGCTGCCTTCTTGCTCTGTCTTCACATGGAGAGAAAGGTCTTGTTCCTCTTCTTCTTTTTATAAGTGTGTTGAGCCCACCAGGATGGCCCCACCCTCATTGTATAATCTAGCCCTGATTAAATTTTTTGACAAGGAGTCCTGTAGCATCTACTCCTTTGGAGTGGAATGACAGAACCCCGGGAGGTGCATGTTTGTAATGCTCTACTTTCATAAAATGTTTTGGTTAAGGGTTTCTATTGTTTAGTCTGTTGTTTTGATGTGAATAAAAAGGGTTACTACTACTGTGAGCTGAGCCTCTGTGGACTGTTTCCTGGGAAATGAGTGAAAGGTGAACAGATGGATTACTGAGAGGGAGCAAAAATGAACGAGGAGTCACCTATGATGGGGTGGAGACATTAAGTGCTACAGTTGGACACATAGGACAAAAATAAAACATAAGCAAAATTAAACCTTGAAAATTAAAGTGCCCATAAAATAAGTTTGCATATTTGGGGCTTTTAACCCAGTAGTGCATACAGTGATACAGAGTGTATGGAATGTGATCCAAAATGTTGGAGGAGTAAGCAAAGCTGCACAAACCTCCTCCCCAGACCAAGCTGGAATTACAACTAAATTGTTGATAAATCATCCTGAATAACCAATTGAACACTAGCTGGAAAGAAGCCTTATAACCATGGACAGACCAAAGAAACCACTTCACCACAATGTGACTGGTAGGGAGTGTGGAAGAGGCATGAGTGGGCTTGTTGGGCTCCCACGGGCAGCAGCTGAAGTTCTGGAGGGATATTTCGGTGGCCGGGGGTTCCCCCTGAGAAGCGTGGTGTCTAAACCTCAAGTTGGGCTCCCCAGCCTACAGCACCAGAGCCAGAAAGGAACCCAGATAACATACAGCTGTGAAAAGCGGCAGGGTTTCTATACTCCAGGGGAAGATGGCTAGAGGAGGCAGAGAGCCTCTTAAAGAGCAAATGAACAAAACTCCATTTGCAGCCACTTACCCTAGGCTCCGGCAGAGGGAGGGTAGAGTAGATTAGAGATGCTTGAGGAGAGTCTGGGACTGGTGGCTCTGGGGACAGAAGTGAAGGGACAGCCACCAGGATCCCTGTGCTGAGCCATCCCCCACACTGCAGAGGCCACTTTTCTCAGGAAGAGCACTCCTCTCCATGCGGCATCAACCTGAGGAGAAGAACTAGCCTTGCCTGCAGGAATTCCTCTGCTCCATCCTGTGGAGCTTAATCCAGGCTGCTGAGTACAGCTGGATGTTATCTCAGTGATTAAGTTTAACAACTAAGGCAGATCTCCGGGAGCTCTGAGACATTAGCTGACCCTCTCCCGGGCCCAGTACTGGTAAGAGCTGGCCTTGATGCATAGCCTGGTTCTTTCTGCACATGCCCAGGCCCAACAGGGGGAGCCACAAGCTATGAATCACTGATAGCTCCAAACCGGTTGCCCAAGGCCAGTAATGACAGCATCTGACATAGACCTACACAAGAGTTTTTGAAGATCTACCTAATACATAGAAACAAACACAAGAAGACAGTGAAAATGGGAAGACAAAGAACCAGGACCCAAACGAAAGAACAAGAGAATCCTCCAGAAAAAGAACTAAATAAAAGAGAGGTAAGCAATTTATCAGATGTAGAGTTTAGAGTAATTGTTATAAGGATATTCAACAGCATGAAAAAAGACATAGAAACCATAAAAAAAGGACCAGTCAGAAAAAAAGAATGCAATTACCTGAAATAAATAATATATTGGAAAGAATAAAGAGTAGGTTAGATGAAGCAGAAGATGGAATCAACGATTTGAAAGACGAGGTAGAAAAAAACACCCAAGCACAGCAGCAAAAAGAAAGAAGAATTAAAAAGAATGAGGAGAGTTTAAGAAGCCTTTGGGAAAACATGAAGTGTAACAACATCCACATCAAGGGAATAGCAAAAGGAGAGGAGAGTGAGCAAGGGATCAAGAAACTATTTAAAGAAATAACGACTGAAAAATTCTCTAGTCTGGTGCAAGAAAATGACACACAAGCCCAGGAAGTTCAGAGTGTTCCAAACAAGATGGACCTAAAGAGGCTTACACCAAAACACATCATATTTAAAACTGCAAAGCTTAAAGACAAAAAGAGAATCCTAAAAGCTGCAAGAGAAAAGCAGTTAGTTGACTTCAAGGGAGCTCCAATTAGACTGTCACCTGATTTCTCAACAGAAACTTCTCAGGCCAGAAGGGACTGGCATAATACATTCAGAGTGATGAAAAGCTAGGAAATGCAACCAAGGCTACTTTACCCAGCAAGTCGATCATTTAAAATTGAAGGAGAAGTAAAGAAATTCCTAGAGAAGAAATGCTGAGTTTGTTGATACAAAACCAGTACTGCAACATATGTTAAAGGGCTTGCTAGAAGAAGAAGAAGAGGAAGAAGAAGAAGAAGAAGAAGAAGAAGAAGAAGAAGAAGAAGAAGAAGAAGAAGAAGAAGAAGAAGAAGAAGAAGGAGAAGAAGGAGAAGAAGGAGAAGAAGGGGAAGAAGAAGGAGAAAAAGGGGAAGAAGAAGGAGAAAAAGAAGAAGAAAAACAGAGAAAATAGTTTACAAATAAAATAGCAGTAAGTACATATCTATCAATAATTAGCTTAAATGTAAAAGGCTTAAATGCTACAACCAAAAGACACAGGGTAGTCAAATGGATAAGAAAATAAGACCCATATATATGCTGTCTCCAAGAGACCCACCTCAGATCAGAAAATACAAACAGACTAATAGTAAAGGGATGAAAAAAGATATTTCATAAAAATGGAAAGCAAAAAAAAAAAAAAAAAAAAGCTGGGGTAGAAGTACTTATATCCGAAAAAAAAATAGACTTTAAAACCAAGGCTATAGTAAGAGACACTCATATGTGGAATCTAATGAACAAACTGAACTAATAATGAAAACAGAGACAGATTCATAGATGGAGAGCAGGATGACGGCTGGAGGAGGGGAGATGAGGGAGTGAAGGAATTGAGCAAAAAGAGAAAAGACTCATGGATAATAGTGTGGTGATTGTTGGAGGGAGGGGGGTATAAAGGGGTTAATGATAATGGAAGAAATACAATAAAACAACATAGTGTATGTATTAACATATCTATAAATACATAAAATGTAACTTTATGGTATTATAAGTTGCAGTTTAAAAAATTTTTTTGTCTTTAAAAATGCCAGTGTATCTCAATAAATTTATGTAAGTATGATATTGGCTGTTAGTTTGAGATAAATATTTTTATTACATTAATTAATATTTCCATGCCTCTTTATTTAAAGTTTGTACCAGGGACAGATGTTGAGTATTATCTAATCGTTTTCTTTTTTTGCCTCTAAAGAGCCCACCATGTGGGTTTTCTCCTTCGCAATAAAGCAAATGTGATCAGTGTGACTAGGTTCCCTAATATTCTCAGCCTTGCTTTCTTTAGCTGGACCTTCCTCGCCTGTGGTCAATGGTTCTTTCGAATAACTGAGGACCATTTACTCGTATTTACCGTAGTTTTCCCTCATGCTGCTGTGTTCAGAGCTGGCTCTCGGAGCACGTTAGCTTTAAAAACCCACAGCGAAGCTTTCCGTCCTTGCTCTGTTCTGGAACAGCTTACACCTCACAGGGATAATTTGTTCTTTGAAATTTTGGAAGCACACGCATTTGAGTATAACTTTAGCAGCATCCCATAAATGTTGATATATAGGTGGTGTTCTTATTATCATTATAATCTAAATAGCCTGTCATGGTGGTATATTTAGAACCCTGCCTTTTAATGCCCAGGAGACCTTTGAGATTATTTTTGTTTGTATGATTTTTTGTTATTAAGTTAAATTTTATTGCTTTACAGTCAGAGATTGTAATCTGTACAATTTCTATACCTCTATTGTTACTTTGCTTCTCTCTCGTTTGCCTTCTACTTTATTGATTAGGCCTTTTGTAGGATGTACTCAGCTATGCAATATTACATTGAACCTTTGAATTCAGAAATTACAATTTTCATCACAATTTCTATTTCCTGATCTCAGATAATTTTATGAGCACCCGGCTTCCATCTCACACTTGCAGTGCCCTTTGGAAACTGAGAACAAAGATTACATAACTTCTTCTTTTAAATGCCACTGTTTCTGACAATGACTGTGCATTTCAAAAGATGGCATTTGTTCCTCTTCTTATAAAACATGATGGTTTCGACGGCTTTCTGTTTATTATCCCCGTTCAGGGGGAAGGTGCAGGTTTGCTCCGGACTGGCCGAGAGCGTTAGGGCCGCATGGGCGTGCGTGTGCATGTGCGTGCGCGTGCCAGAGTGGACGGCTCCACCTCTCTCTCATTCTCCGTCTAGCGGGAGGGACGCAGGGGAGATAAGCTTTTCTCCGGTTTACTCAAGGCAGTTCCTGCTGCCAGTCCTCGCCAGCATCTGGAAGCCTGAGCCAGGGCTGGAGGGCACCTCGGCAGGGGCCCTCCTTCCCCGGGCTGATCCCCAGTGGAGCACGACTGAGGCTGGAGCTCCACGTGCACCTCCTGTGCAGCTCCTGCTCGGCAGAAGGTCCCCAGGGGCTGAGCGAGTGCAGTGATTCACCCAGCTGTCCGACGTGACACCGACTGTGGAATATCGGAGGCAACGCGTCCCCCTCCCTCTGCCCATTACCCTCCGTTCCAGCAGTGCCCATCCTTCCTCCTTCGCATCCTAGGATCTCCATGCAGTTTTGTGGTTTCTCTTGCACTTTCGGAGCAGGCAGCTCGGCAGGAGATGGTTCTTCCTTTTCATTTAATCCCACCTCACTTCACCTAAATGATTTCTTCGCTGATTCTGGCATATACATAATCTTTCCTTGAACTGCAGCTCTGGACATCTTTTTATAACATTTATAATTACTTCAGTAGGGATGGGGGAGGAGCAATTTGGAGGGGTTTTTTTTTTCACCCATTAACAAATTTATGAATTTATAATATAAGCATCTATATTTTTTATTTTATTTTTCATACAATAAAATTGTTAATATTATTTATTAATATTATAATTATTAATATTATAATATTAAATATAATATTAATATTAAATTATTAATATTACAATATTTTCATACAATAAAATTGTTAATGAATATTGTTACATTCAATATTATTTCGTGTTAGTTTCAGGTATACAACATAGTCATTTGATTAACTTAAAAAAAATCTTCATTGTAATTTTTTCCATTACGACTTTTTCCCCCATACCCTCTGTCCCCAACAATCACCACACTGTTGTCCATATCCATGTGTCCTTTTTCTTTTTTGCTTGGTCCCTCCTACCCCCTAACCTCTTCCTACCCCCCACCCACTACCTGTCATCCCGAGGAGAGCAATTTGATGTTTACACAGATATCATATGCCTGTTCTCCCCCTCGCTTCCGAATGCTTTCTGTTGATCTCTGTACACACCTCTACCTACAAGGCCAGCCAAAAGCAGGCTGTGAATTTTCTCACATTTTCCACAATGTAACCAGGGCTTTGCAGCTCATTTACATTTTATTAACACTAGGAAGATTGAATTGAATTCCAATACATTCCCCCCCTTTCCTACTCCCAAACCCAGACTTTAAATATCAATATTTTTGCTGGCAGGAATTCTTCTAAAACAAGGATTGAGTCTCCAGTTTTCTTTTTCAGTTTTAGGAGTAAAAAAGGTAATATGAGAGCACCAGATAAGAGACATTTTCTGGAAGTCATTTAATGAAATAATTGGGTTACTATGCCTGGGTCTGTGTTGTTACAAGTGAAATCCACACTGTTGCTTTCGCACTGGGAGAATCACTGGGGGAAGCTGGTGGGCTGAACGTGCAAACAACAGCTTGTCTTCCGCGACTGCTCCGGCCCCCACTGTCATACTCGGCTTGTACCCAGAAAAACAAGACAACTGGACAACACTGTTTAAATCTCTTCTGAAACGTCCACATAGAGAGGGCTCTTCCAGCCGTCACAACTGTCAGCACTAAGCCCCTGGATTAGCTGGGCGAGTCCCCTGGGAAGGTGGTGTCTGAGAATGTGAGCCAGCTGAGGACGGCGAGGGCGCGAGGCGCAGCTCCCGCAGCCCGTTTTCCAGCCGCACCCCTATTCCCTTCTTAGCGAGGGACACCGCCACCTGGTCACGTGGCCTAGTGGTTTATCTTCGAGTCCCAGTTCATCAAGAGGCCGTGCACAGGGAGGGCGGTCAGCTCGGGCTGCCTGGGTGGCGCTCTCAGGCTGCAGGGCTTAAACGACACACGTATGTTTTCTCACTGCTCTGGAGGCGGGCAAGTTCAAGATCAAGGGGCTAGCAAGGGTCAGCTGTTGGTGAAGGCAGTTGTCCTGTCCTGCTCCTGGTGCCCTGATGTGGCCTTCTCTCGGTGTGTGTGTGGGCAAGGGAGCAAATGCCCAGGTCTCTCCTCTTAGGGCTGCAACGTTACCAGGACAGGACCCCACCCTTAGTGCCTCATCTGACCTTGACTGCTTTCTCGTAGGCCCTGCTTCCAAGTTCAGTTACACTGGGGTTAGAGCTTCAACATATGGACTTGGGTGGGGACACTATTTAGTCCACAGCAGGTAATCTGGGCCATGCCAGTAGATGCGGGGAGCTCAGGACCAGGAGTCAGGAAACAGTTGTCTCCCCTGGTTGCTAAGTGGACTCAGTAAGTCTTTTCACATCCTGAGTCTTCACTGCCTCCCCCAAGGGACTTGCATGAGCAAATCGGCAGGCTCCTGCCAGCTTGCCCCTCCAGGGTCTTACGGTTCCCACGAACAGCAGACGTGCTCCGGCCCGTCCAGGCAGGTCAGTGGCCCGTGACCCCGCAGGCATGGTACCCTTGTCCAGCCACTGTTCTTGTGTCCATGGGCATCACTATGTCCAGAAGGATTTTCTATAACCAGACTGTCCAACGAGGTCCCACCAGTCTTTCAGAAGACGTTATATTCATTGGTCCACTCAATTACTGTATTTTTTTCTGTAGCTGCTTTTATCTAGGCATCATTCTCGGTGCTGGGGTTGTCCCTGGCTGGATGAAGCCTACGTTCCAGTGGGCGTGCATGTACAAGGGAGACAAATACGCAAATAAACAAATAAACATATGGTGTGTCAGGTGCTGGTCGGTGCTACGGAGAAGAATACAGCTGGGTCGGAGGTCCTGGCAGGTAGAGGGTAGGAGGGCTGTTGTCCACAAGAGGGTCACGGAAGGGCTTCGGGCAGGTGTGTAAGGACGGGAACCAACCGAACGGGGTTAGGGAACAGGATTCCGGGTGGATGGGGCAGTAAGTGCCTGGTGTGTGCTGAGAGCTGCTGGAGAAGAATGAGCAAGGAGAAGGGTGAGGAGAAATAAGATCAGAAGTGGGGGGAGGGACACCCAGGTCACATGGGGCACCGAACCTGCTGCCTTTAAGTTCCCACAGGTTTCGCGTAGTTTCCTTTTCTGTTTTGGCCAGACGCTGTCTTTCACTTGTCAGAGGCTGGGGTGTGTGAGTGGCGTACCCCTCTGCATTGCAAGCAGAATTCTCTGAATTTATAGTTTAAAAAATGTAAATCAAGTCAGCTGCTTAAAACACTCCAACTATTATTTCCATTTATTATTTTAAACATCAAAATCCTTCACCGTGACCCACGACAGGCCCTTTCCTGCCATCCTCCTCTCATCTCGGCTGCCCCCCTCTCCCAAGCCTCCCTCGGCCCCAGCAAGCCCAGCCACCGGTCACTGCCATGAGTCCACGAAGCTCACCTTCCCTTGGGGCTATTGAAATAAGAGGTTTCCCTGTCTGGTTTTCGCTTCTTACCCTACAGGTCTAAGCACAAATGTCCTCTTCTCTGGCAGGCCAAATGTGGCATTTACCTAATACTTTGAACAATTTGTAATTACTTAACTCATTGCTTTTTTGCTTAGTTTGTTTCATTTTTTTCCATTTACACTTTATACCTTATGAAGGCAGGAGCCACCTGGTAGCATTGTATCTAAGGGCCTGGAACATGATACTTACTCAAAATATTCGCCGGGTGAATAATCGAGGACTACATGAAGTCAGTATTTGAATTTCAATGCCTAACATAAACTGGGATTTTTCTGAAGGTTTCCTGGGAAACTAGAGGTAGGCGTGAGTTTTCTGCCCTCCTCTTCCTTCACACATCAGCACCATTCAACTTCGTTGATCATTGTCTTTCTAGATTTATAAGACTCTTTTAAAATACAATTTTACCAATAGTCCTATTACAGATCAAATCTGGCTTTTTCCCATCACCAATGATTTGCCTAATTTGATTCACTTTATATTAATTGTATGAGAAAAGTACAATAAGTAAAGTTGATAAGTAAATTATAAATGACTAAGTTATTTTTGGATTGGGAATGGAATGAGTGTTAACATGTAGATTAAAATGGAATTACTTATTACTGCATTAAAAATTGACAAAAACTGCTCTGGCCTGTGTGGCTCAGTTGATTGGAGTATCATCCATAGCCGAGAGGTTGCAGGTTCAATTTCTGGATGGGGCACACGCCTGGGCACGTATGGGAGGCCACCAGCGGGTGCTTCTCTCTTGCTTTGATGTTTCTCTCTCTGCCTTCCTCTCTCCCCTCCTCTCTTTCTAGAAGTAATGAAAAAAATGTTCTTGGGTGAGGACTTTTTTTAGAAATTAACAAAATCTGTTTTTTTAACAATGAATTAAAGAAACAACTCTTTTATTTTTATGTTTTTCCTGATGAGACAGGAGTAGGTTTTAAGCTTCTGTGTCCAACCTATCTTTTTAAAATAACAGTTATTATAGTTATATAGTGATATATAGTGTTATTCTTTATGCCCAATAAATGAGTAGTCCATTTAAATATATTCATCACTATATTTCTCTTTTTATTTTTAAAAAAAAGTAGTTCAAAAATATTTATCTGCTGTATAAGGACAATACGTACTGAGGCTGCTGCGAAGCTAACTTATAACTTTCATGACTCACAGTCCTGATGAAGATCAGTTTGAGATAATGTTGCGGAACCGTTATCAGTTTTATTCTCATTACTTGAATATTGACATTATAGTCCGTATGCGTTCCTGAACACACAGTCCATTATGAATATAAAAGGAAAAATTCTATGAGCATGACTAAAAGGAATTCAAAACCATCAAGGCTACTGGGATTCAACGTGTCACAGGGCCCCCGCCAGTGCTGTCCTGGAGCAGCTGTGGGGCTCGACTGCCTGCCACCAAGAAGCGTGACTCCCAGTTCAAGAGTCTGGTGAAAAAAGAAACGAGTTCTTTATTTAAAGGTTATCCAGATTTAGAATAATTGCAGATTTCTGCCATTAAGTCCCATTCCCTTTAAAACCACCCCAAAACAGTGTCCCGCCTCCCTTTGTCAAACCAGGCCAGTTTCCGAACACGCCACTCCGAGGTACCGTCTTTCAGAAAAGCAGGAGTCTGCAGCTCAGCTTTCCCCGCCACAGGCCAGCTCCAAGCATCGCGCCCGAATCTGGGTGGCCGGGCAGGTCCCGTGCAGCTCCGTCAGCTCTGCCGCCGTCTTCCCCAGGCAGACTCGACTCTGGGTGGCCAGGCAGGTCCCCGCCGCCCCACCAGCTCCGGCAGCTCCCTAGACTTCTGGCTCTCAGACCTGCTCTCTCTTAGTCCAGGTGCGTGGTTTCTCTCTACTACCTCTTTTAGCTCTCCCAGCCGACCTCCTCTCTTACACTTGAGACCTCAGGGTGGACCTTCTTTTCTTTTAGCCCACCCTCATTTAAATGTTTGGCCCAGAACTTCTTGCGTGACCTCACATCCAGATGTTCCCGGGACGTGTTAGTGTCCACCGTGTTTGCCACTTCCCCAGTATCTTTTACCTTCTTTCAGCTGCCATCTTTAGGGCAGAAGTTCCCAGGGACACAGGGACATCCAGGGTGGGCATCCGCCCCTGGCCTCTTGCACACGTGCTACATCCCAGCTGTGTCACAGCCCCCGAAGTTCTCAGTCACCTACACAATTTGCCCTGAGCGGCAGCCATCTCTCTTCCCCTCAGGAAGGCACAGCCATTAGTTTGCCGTTGTTAGGCAAAGTGTCTTAAACTCTGTCCCGTCCACTCTTCCCTTCCCCCAGTCAGGGACTGTGGGGGTTGCTCTCCTATTTTCAGGGGACCCCTGCTCTGCAGCCCATTATAAGCTGAGTAACAAGCTGGGTGAGACCGGAGTCTGTTCACGTCGAATTCACCAGCCGCAGCCCACCTGCTCACTGGGAAGAAAATGAGGAGTTAGCAAAGTGCTCTTTTTTAAAGGGAAAATATTTTAAACCATTGAGTTATTTATTGGTTAGCTTTGAAGTTTTTTTCTATGCTATTAACCAGCTGATAAAAACTAGAAAGGAACAGGTGCCAATGAGAATGACAGGAACCTTCTGGAACCCTCCATTAAATCCCCAAGTGTTCTCTAATCACCTGCTGGGTAGAGCCACCAGCAGAGATGAGAGGCCAGTAAAGGGATTCAAGCAGGGAACACATTTAGTCAGACTTCCTTTTTTAAAAAGTCACTCTGGATTGAAGAATGGAGCCCCTGACGGCAGGGAAAAAACTTGGAGCTACTGCACCAGGCCCCCAGGTGACGGTTAGTGAGGAGGGATTCGATGAAATAAAGGCAAGAGATTTTTAGGAGGTGGAGTCCACAGAACACAGTGATTCAGTTGGAGGAGCGCG
Organism: Mormoops blainvillei; assembly: GCA_004026545.1. NCBI lineage: Eukaryota > Metazoa > Chordata > Mammalia > Chiroptera > Mormoopidae > Mormoops > Mormoops blainvillei. The sequence continues at coordinate 66,299 of PVJD01004612.1, read as the reverse complement.
GCAGGAGAGAGAGTAAAAGGGTGAAAATGCTGGAAGGCCTAGTTCAAGGTGTCTCGGGTATGGAATTCGGGGGAGAGCAGGTGGGCACGGAGAGTTTTCTTGGGGCATGTTGGGTTCCAGTAGCCTGTAGGGTTTACACGTGGACTGGTCCGGCGCACTGGCAGTCAAAATTTTAAGTCAGGGCTTTAGGGGACAGCAGTGTCCGGGCGGAAGACATATATTTGGGGATTTTGAGATCATAGTGTTTTAAAGGCATAATTTGGGAGGGACATTTTGTGCTGTCAAAATGAATGGAAGAAAGGGTGCTACTGGCCTTTAAAATCAATGGGGAAGGAAAGAAGGATGCTAGACATCGTATAAAGCCAAAGATGAGGAACTGGGCATCTAAATGCCAGTTAGGACTCTTGAAAAATGGTGGGTGTAGTGGCAGAAACCATCAACCTGTGCCGACGGGCACAGAACTCTGTCACTCTGTCATCACTTATCTGTCTGTCAACACTCTTAAGCAAGGGAACCTGCCGATTAAAAATTTGCAATTCCATGTGTGTGCAGAGGTAATCACAGTAAGTCATCTGGGGGCACATTCTTTAACATGGTGAATGTCAGTAGGTTTGCTTTTTGTAAGTTTATAAATATAAGGGGAGACATTTTACTCTCTGAGGGAGGGTGTTAGAAGACTCTCTGCTTTGCCTTCCTGTGTCTGACTTGGTAAATTCTGTCCCTCCCCACACTGCTTCAGATGCAGAAATCTGGGTGGGGGGTGGTATCATCAGATATTTTGCGTAAGGGACTCAGCGAGAGAAGGGGCATGGGATTCTCCCAGCCCGTCTTCTCGGGTACAAAGGCAGGGCAATCTATCTGTAAAGCTTGGAGGACCCTGATGAAAACTCAAGGGGTGCAAAGGGCAAGAAAATCCCAAACAAGATAACTTTGGGTCTGGAAATAGGTGTTAGCAGCGGGCTGGCCCTTGACCTGGAGGCAAAAGCGGTCAGTTCCAGGGCTCTAAGGTGGCTGGTAACTGAAGGCTGTGCTGGCTCTCCCCCCGGTACGCCGGAGAAGTATGAGTGGAAGTAACCAGCAGATTAAATAAGCCCGAATCTCCAGGAATAGGTGCAGGCACGAATATTATTAAAACACTCTCCAACCCCTAGGGTGGGAGAAAACATTGGTAAGTCATATATCCGATTAGGAATTCCTATCTAGGCTGTATTGCTTTTTTGCAATTTTTATCATTCAAAATCAAAAGACAACTCAATCGAAAATGCACAAACAGTCCGCACAGACATCTCTCCAAAGGAGATAAGCACATGGTCAATAAGCAGCGGAAAAGATTTGCTCAGTATCACTAGCCATCAGGTTGCAAATCAAAATAAGGAACTTCGCATTCACGAGGCCAAAGAGAATCAAAAAGTCCGATAATAACAAGCGTTGGTGAGGATGTGGAGAAAACAGAACTCTTACACAGCGGCCTCCCCTCACCCAGGGTGGGGGGCTCCAACGCCCCCAGTGGATCCCTGAGACTACAAATAGTACCAAAACCGATATATGCTGTGTTTTTTCCCACATATATGTACTTATGATCAAGTTGAAGTTACAATTAGGCATGGTAAGAGATGAAAAACAACAACTAATAATAAAATAGAACAATTGCAACAATAAAGTAAGGGTCACTTGAGCACAAGCACAGTTTATCCGATGACTGAGACGGCTACCAAGTGCTCATGGGAGCGCAGAGGGTGCAGCACAGAAACGCTGGACAGAGAGGGGCGCAACTCCTCGCAAGGCCAAGCAGGATGCTCAGAGATCCAGCATGCTACTCAGAACATTGTGCAATTTAAAACTTAGGGATTGTTTATTTCTGGAATTCTCTATTTAACGTTTCAGACCGCAGCTGACCATGGGTAATGAAAGCCACAGAAAGAAAAACCGCAGATGAGAGGGTGTTACTGTGTGGGCTGAGAGCAATGTAAAATCGTGCAGTCACCTTGGAAAAAAGTTTGGAAGTTCCTTGAAAGTTAAACAGAGAGTTGCCATTCAACCAGCACTCATACTCTTAGCGATATAGGCAAGAGAATTGAAAACTTACATCCACATAAAACCTTGTTCATAGTGATTCATCATTGCTAAAATGTCGAAACCACCCAAGCGTGGTGGTTACGGGTGGTTAAGCGAAATGGGGTGTATCCATCCAACGGAATAGTATTTGTCCACAAAAAGGAGTGAAGTACTAATATGTGCTATAACATGGATAAAGTTTGAAAACATTCTGCTAATTGAAGGAAGCTAGTTACTAAACATGACATATTATATGACCCCATTGTATGAAATACCCAAAAGTTCGAGGACTATAGAGACAGACAGGAGATCAGCGATTGCTTAGGGCTGGGAGAACGGGAGTGGGGTGGTGAGTGAGGAGTGATAGCTAAAGACCAGAGGGGTTCTTTTTAAGATTATAAAACTGTTCTAAAATGAATTGTGTTGAAGATTGCATGACTCTGAATATACTACCAGCCATTGAATTCTAATCTGTAAATGGGTGACACACACTGTATGAATTATATCTCAATAAGGCTGCTACCAAAAAATACCGAGGTGATTCTGATGTTCAGCTGGAGCTCAGGACCTCCTCCCTCACCTACGGTAACTCATCCCTGGAGGACAGAGGGTGTGGCCAGGTGGGCTGAAGGCTGGGACTAACGTAGTTCTCAAGCCTTGGTGAGCTGAAACTTGGGGAAACCTGACCAGCTCCACGAGGGGCATCTTTTGATTGCGTTTCACAGCAGAAGTGGCGGCTGTGGTCCCCCCATCACAACGTCACGGTAGCTTTGGCGGGTTGCTGCACCAGTACACTCAGTCTGCTCAGGGTCACCTCACAGTCAGGAAAACAGGACCGAGCAGGAGCGGTACCTCACACACGGGTGGCTCTGCTGCCCCCCACGAGGGACGGATGCAGGCACGAACAGTCTGGTCTGCTTGCTAACAGTCCACAATAAGCCATAATTCCTCCCTCTGTGAAACGCTGACATGCCACTTATAAAAGCACAATGTCATTCAGGGAAGTATGCAGTGAGAAGGAAAGAGAGCCACAGGCCAATCTGTTTAACTGAATTTCATGAGGCCAACATGTGGCTAAATCAACGGGCAAAAGTCCGTTTGTTGAGTAAAAAGAAAATCAGAGTCCCCGAATTTTACACACGAATTATTCCTCAAGGAGTATTAAATCTAACATATTTTCTGATGATTAAACAGGGGCACTGGAAAGTCAGCTGACCGCCCAGCACATCACAGACTTTAAAAAATCTGCTTGCGGGACTCCCGCTGACTTGAGAGGGGAACCGGAGCACTGCCTGGACGCGACACATTTATCGTCTTTCAGTCGGTTCCCGTGGACCCGGCCCCTGCACGGGAAGCTCAGCGTCAGGTGTATGTGCCGCAGGGTCTGGCATTTCAACGCCGGGCATCTGTACACACGCTTCCTGATACCCCAGAGCGAGGGCCCTGAGTGGGCTAGAAATTTCTTAATGCGTAAGTCCCGGGAGAGCACGCTGCGCTGGCCCTGAGGGCACAGTGGGGGCTCAGAGGGTGGCAAGGCCAGCGTGACGCAGGGCAGGTGGGAGAACGGTCGGAGCATTAATCTCCCATGGCTCCCATGTACTCAGTCACCTAAACAATCTGATTAAATGTATTTCACCTAAAATAGAGTCGTGGAAATGAATTCGGCAATAATAGAAATTTGATTTTGTTCTGCTCATTACGTGCTGAGAAAATTCAGCAGCCAACTCCGTGGACTTTGTGTGAATTTCAGAAGCATGTACCCATTTCACACGCGGCAAAGAGTGGTCGCAGTTTCAGGATGTCACCACACAGTCTTAAGAATTGATGTAAGGGTCATTTTAAATTCAATTTTTATATCCTTTCTATACTATTGCTGTCAGGCTTGGGATATACTTGTACTCTGGGAATATTTCTCTTTTATTCACTTTTTATTCGTAGCCCAACTTTCCAAAGAAAATGCCCTCTTAATAGCTGAAAAACTGCAATGTGCTACCGGTTTACATGTTACCGGCACTGCCTCCCCCTGGTGCAGGCTGAGGAGCAGGGCCACGGCCTCGTCACCGCGGAAGGATTGTCGCTTTCCCATTCAGCCCCAGAGCCAAATGGAGAAATGTAAGTTATTTTATGTCCAAGATTTCTCAGACCTTACATACGTAACATACCTTTCCAGGACAAACAATTCTAATGTTATCCCCAGATATTAAAAAGAAACAGGTAGGACCGATATTCAGATCACATTGTAATTCTTTTAGAAAGAGTAAGAAGATGATGATATCCATTAAGATCATTTGAATGTAAATTTGAATATAGTATCCATAGGAAGTGTGGAAGCCTAGGAGTTAGGTTCAAATGTTTTGATACTTCCCACAAAATAACACTGTACAGCTTTTGGACGTCTTTTATCCTCCAATCACTACAGATGTAGAAACATCCATCAGAAACTTGGGAGAAAATTATATATTCAAAAGCGACCAGTAATTGTTTCCCCACTTTTTCCCCTTATAGAAGGCTGACATCTATGTTGCAGGAAAGTGGGTCCCAAGAGGGGCATCTTCCCCTTCAAACTGCATTAAAGAGAATTATTTTAAAAGGTGAGCGCGGAGGGGGTTGAATTGGAGACGCGTCAGTGTTCCAGGAAGGGCGGGGCAACGCAGTGGTTTCCAAACCTCGCCGCACATTGAAATTACCTGGAGGGTTTTTAAAAACACCGATGCCTGCTCTCGGCGCCAGAGATTCCAATTTAATTGGTGCAAGACTGCTCCAAACTCCCAGGTGATTCTATGTGCATTGAAGGCGGAGCCACGGGGCAATGACCACGCGCTTAAGCTGAGAACTAATTGGAGGGTGTCGGTGGGTCCCACAGACTTCGAGCACCTCATTCAGTTAGGTAAATACCAGTATCTAACAGCACTGTGGTAAGGATCAAATAAAATAATGAATATGAAATTTCCTTAGAAACTATAAAAGTCGATATAAATGTGCACTATTAGAGAGATACAGGGTCCAGCACGATGGATGCCCCTTTTCTTATTACATAAAAACCTTTTATTACAAAATCACAAGCATGTAATTCTATAACATAACAATATCACACTCAAGCACACCACATGACATTTTAGGTGAAGTGTTCAAACTGCTGTCCACCTCGTGCGAGACGTTCACGTACCCCACCACCCGCACTCAGGGGTGTTACTTCTGCCGGACCCTGTATGTAGACCTTCTCGCTTCCAAGAAATAATTAGCAACATAATTTGTACAAACAGTCATGCTACAATTACCTCTACAGGGAACAAAGGTCCTGCCAATTTTTAATATAATTATTGAGCACTCTGGTAAATTTTATAACCCAGTGACTATTTACATGACATGTAGATTTTACACTGTAGAAGAATACCAATGCTATTGCTAAAACAGATACATATAAAATTTAGCAGTGCTCCAAGATTTTTCCTATCCATTTCCCCAGGTGGAAGACTGAGGTAGGTAAACTGGCTGTAGGATTTTATCTCTTCATTAATGCACAGACTGGATGTAGCAAAGAAAAAATATTGGAAGTTACTGTTAAAATAAAGAAAACGAAACCATATACGAATGCAGAAATCTGCAGAAGACGGGGAAATTGTTCAAATTAAAGTTAAGAAAACTAAAGACACGGATATGACCGATGAGGCTGACCGCAGAGGAGGTGTGAGACCTAAACACTGGTGGAGCCCAGAGAGGAATGACGCGTGGTCAAAGGAAAGCCAGGTGCCCGGCACCTGTAAACGTGAAATTACTTGGAAATACATGTTTGCACATATAATTAAGGATCTCAGGATGAGATCATCCTGGATAAAGGTGGTCCCTTATTCCAGTGGAAACTGGCTCTAACAAGCAGGAGAAAGGAGAGCTCACAGAGGAGACGGCCAGGCGAGGACAGGGGCAGGGATCGGGGTCTGGGCACAAAAGCCGGGAAGCACGTGGAGCCACCACCAGCTGGAAAAGACACGGGGGGACCGTCGCTGGAGCCTTTGTAGGGAGCCTGGCCCTGTGAACACCTTGCTTTTGGACTTCTGGCCTCCAGAACAGTGAGGGGGTAAATTTTAGTTGTCTGAAGCCGCCAAGTTTGTGCTAATTTGTCAGCAGCTCTAGGAAACTAATAGAATTGGCAAAATGTAAATAGCTCCTGCTCCCAATGAGGTGAACGGTGTCCTTAAATAGTGAAAACAATAAAATATAACCTCGCCACTGCAGACCTACATATATTTGTGACAACTTACAGGATGCACATGGCAACTTACAGGCTTGTGACACTGGGCCAGACACGAGGCCGTGATGAGCAGGGGGAATGTTGCCTGAAGACAATGGAGCGTGTGAAATTCTAGAGGGGAACAGTGCAGAGCCCGAAGCTGTCTTCCAAAAGATGGTTTTTAATCTAAGTTTCAAAACCAGTGATATCCCACATGAGAACTCTTTTGTTCAGAAAACGGAGAAGGAAAACTCAGAACCGTTATGAAATACGATTAACGTTTTGTTGATTTCTTTCCCCCAGCTGAAGTACATTTTAGTAGCATTGCTCCGGTTCCTTGTGGTTTGGGTGAACATTCCTTTACACAGGACCTGATTCCTATCTCAGTTTTAAGTGGTAATTAAAATAGAATAATATTAGACTTTCTGCTGTTTCATATAATTAGCTTCAAGATACGATACCTGAAATTGATTCTATCAGAGTAGTGGTTTTTTTTAACGTGCAACAGCAAATCCAGCTTACATAGCAACGCTGCATTTCACTGTGCCGCTCACCAGACCACGAAGACCCTGCCGGGTGCCCCGACCGCGCAAACCCCGACCGACGGTAACACGCCCTGGGAGCCCGAGGCCCACTCCGTCACGACGCTCTCTCTGGCTTCCAGTAGGTAGAGAAGAAATACAAGACGGCAGATGGGGGCTGGGGTGACCAAACACCGGTTTTTCTGTTGCCAACCCTGGACTGGAGACTATGGCTTGAACCTGAGAGCAAGTGGTGCCTTTCATTCCTGCCTCTGAATTTATGATAACTGGTCCCCCCTGAGGTGCAGAGGGCTCACTCGGTATCTCCACTCAAAGGCTGGAACAAAGGAGAAGAGACCTGGTGGGGGCGGTGCTGGCGGAGGGGCGAGGGCGGGGTCTGCACGCCCCAGGAGGGGATGAGTGCAGAGGGCCAATCACTGAGCAGGAGACAGCCAGACAAAGGGAACCTGGGATGCTTTCATAACGTGGGAGCAGAGAGTGCAGCCAACTCACGCCTGTCCCCCACCACCACCAGCGACCCCATTTCTCCAACTGGTGGTGGAGGAGACGGGGGCTTTGGTAGTAAAGTTTTCTCCAACATGAGGTATAAGTGAAAAACATTATAATTTATTTTCAAGTTTCTAGTAACTGCTGCTTCCCTGATTGAATGCAGTGTAGGAAAACGGCTGTGAGAATTGTGTCTATAAACTTGTCTTGTAGTTTAATAAACTTAAAATTACTAAGCTGTATTTACAATCACTGATGTCAGAGGAGTATCTGAGTTCTCTGTGGGACTTGTCAGTAGAAGATGTTTCTGTTGCAGAAGCGAACATGTCAGAAAATAAAAACACGGTTTTTCCAGCATGAAAGCAGAAACAATAAAACGAAACAAAAATAACCCAGGACAAAACCAATGAAACATACATTTATTTATCCTCAGACGGGTGACCGATGCTATCTAGGTATGTGACACACTGTAAAATGATAAGCAATTCTAAATAATTTAGAGCGTTCAGTTCAGTGCAAGTAATAAATCCCTTAATCTGAACTCAGTGGAGGAGACACACAATTCCATTCATCACTGAAATCGATTTCTGGGTGCCACGTGCTGCAGCCTGGCTTGCCTATCCTGGTGTGAGGGGAGGTTACATCAGGGTCTGCAACCTGGGGAACTATCCAGAAAGGGAAGGAGAGGCGAAGGTGGTGGTTTACTGTTATTACTCTAATGTCATATGATATTAGTTAGCACACGCCACCTCCCCAGGTCTCCCCGCACAGGAGGGTGCAGAATGGAAATGCCGAGGTTCGTTATGACTGGGCACGTGAAGTAAATCTTCTCCATCCCGCTTGCTTGATAACACTCTATGACACATTTATCCGTTCTTGAAAGATATTCATATCCAGGGACATTATTAAAATCTGTCCATGTCAAAGAAACTGGTTTTTTATAAAGTTTGAGTTAGTAATTTACTGAATTTAATAAGCTTACTCCCTTAAAACTGGAAGGCATCAGAGGTTACTCTGCCCATGTTAAGAATAGATCATGAACAGGTTTGCAAGAAAAATAACAACAAAAAATTAAACTGGGAGGCAGTCACGTTGCTCATGCTGCCAGCGGGCTCCTCGGCAAGGTCTCTCCCTCCTTTTCGTCACTGTCCCCGTGAGCTCATTGTGGGTACTCTTGACAAGACATTCTCCTCGCTCCTTCAAGAAAGTATCAGTGGGCATCTTCTGTACTGTCTTCTCCGAAACAAGGACATGCCTTTCTCTGGGAACGACTGCCTGCCACTCACCACCAGCATGATAAAGACCCTGGCCTATGCTTCGCAGTGGTTCACTTACTTGGCCCTCCCAATAAACCGTACAAGGAAGGGTACCGCTTTCATCTCCTTTCACAGGTGATAGAATGAGGGGCACGGGGATTAACACCCGGAGAGCCGATTCCAGCTCACACGTGACAATCAGGCTAACCTCCCGCTCTCGGCCGCCTCTTCAGTGGCCCTTCTCAGAGGATTCACAGACGGACTCTTCCTTCCCTCGAGTCCTCTTCCCAGAGAAGTTTCTGGTAACTCTCAGAGGGCTTAAATAACTGGCTAAAATTGGCACAGTGAGCAAGGGGTGAAGCTCAACTTCGATGCAAGCCGTCTGATTCCCAATCTTATTTTTTAATGATATCACACTTCCAGATATAGCCAAAGTTTCCAATTTAGGAGAAATTGGTTCTGACACAAAATAGCTGGTACTGTTTCACTTCTTTCAGAAATAAATTCCAGATGGATTTAAGAATTAAATCTTACAAATGAAACCATAAAAGTACTGGAAGAAGATTTCTGCGGATATTTATGTAGTCTTGGGGTGGCACAGGCAGTTCTAAAAATGGCCTTAACACAGGAAAGATGGGTATATTAGATTTCATAAAAATAAAAAGTCAGTATGTGAAAAACAGGATAAGTAAAAAGGAAAAGCAAACAACTTGGTTCGGGAAGGCAATGCTCTCTTTTTTATTGATTTGTGCATTTATTTGTTTCAAAAACATTGGCAACGGAGTAAAATGGAGATCAGAAAGAGAGACGGGTCCTGCCTCTATGCAGTTATTGTCCAGAGGGGTCAGAAGCTGTCCGATGAGCGTGCGACCACAGGAACAAAGGGGGCCCGCGGTGCCACGAGAGAGGTGTCAGTTGAGCCTCACGTGCACTGAGACGCCAGGGCCGACTTCCGGGGAGTGATGCTTGGGTGGTGCTCAGAAAGATGAGTCCACGTGCACGGGACAGTGGCTAGGGGAGGGCTGCAGGCAGACAGAACCAACAGCACGGCCCTTCGAGGAAGACAGCACAGCCCACTGGAAGAACAAAGAGAAGGCTGGGCGACCCAAAGCCAGAGAGTACGGTGAAGAGGGGTAGGTACGTACCGGATGAGGCGGAGGGGCAGGGGCCATTCACCAGGACAGCAACCCTGGAAGATGAGTGGGTCCGGACAGGATGGAAGATCAAGAATTTGACCCTGGGCATGATAAATGTGGGATAGCCTTGAGCGGAGATTTCAAGTAAGTAGTTGGATGTGAGGAGCCAATGTATAAGAATAGGACTGGTCAAAAGATATGATTTCAGGGCCACTGGTATATACACATGAGCAGGGCCCAGTGAAGCCATCAGTGGTCACGGATGAGAACATGAGGGGCGGGGGTGCAGAGGAAGAGAGGAGGGCGCCCGGGGCTGCCCCTGAGCAATGCCAGTGTTTCATGGTGAGGCAGAGGACGAGCCCACAAGGGGCCTGAGGACACTGAGCCAGGAGGATTGCCCGGGAGAGGGTGACGTCGTGGAAGCCAGAGGAGTGCTTCAAAAGGAGAAAGGAAAACAGTGCCAAATGCTGTTTAAAGGTTAAATAAGACGCAAGCTAAAAACTTCCCTTTGCATTTAGAAACTGAAATGTCTCTAAGGACTGTAGCAAATGCTCTCCTGGCAGAAGAACCAGGAGCCTGTTGGGGCCGGATGAGGGGCGGGGTGGGCGGGGGCAGCAGGCTAGATGACAAGCACAGAGCGCCGGAGAGAGCGGCCTGTGGGCAGGAGAAGTAAACGAGTGAGAGCGGAGGAACATGTGGGGTGACGGAAAGTTTTTAAAATTAACGTATTTTAGATAGAGGAGACTTGGGGATATAGTGGTATGAATCAGAATTTGCAAGTTCAGTGCGCAGGATATAAAATTTTCCTTAGTGTTTCCAAAACTGGACTGAATTTTTATCAGGCCTCATGTCATGACAGTGGTAGAAGTTTAAGCTCAGCTAATGCAGAGCAGTCCCCTCTGCCCCGAGGTCCCAGGCGGGTGTGCTCAGTTATCTCCCAGGGTCTCTGCGCAGGGATGCCCTTTCTGTCCCCGACACGCCCCGCAGGCTCTGCTTCTGCTGCCCAACGGTAGAGGACTTCTTCCTCTGAGACCCCAGGAACTGTCCCTCTGTGCCCACCCTTAGTCCTTTCTGACCCATCTCTTCTAGTACCGGGTGGTTGGGGTAGTGCAGAGGGTACGGTTCTCCATCCCCCTGCTTCTCTAACCCTGCTCTTAGCTCCTCTCTGCGCTGGCGGGTCCCAAACGAGGAAGTCTTCAAGACACGCGGTTTTCTGTTCTGCCTTCTACCTTTGCTGCAACTAAAATTCGCACAGGTGATAATCCCGCCCTCTCCTTAGCAAGGCTGATTATAAGCTCTCGGAAGGCGGACGGGGCTGTCTAAGGTGCTGCTATAGCAACAATGCTTAAGGACAGCGTCCGGTAATAACAAGCTCCGAATGACTATCTGCTAAATTAAAAAAAAAAAAAAAGGAAGGAGGAAAGTAAGTGCAGGAAGAAAGGAAGGAAGGAGGGAGGTGGGGAGGAAGCGAGAACTGGTTCATGAATGGAAGTGGTGTGTATTGCACCTCGTTCGTGCCCCTCAAATGCCAAGCGGAAGCTCGGAACCAGCTTTCAATCTTCCCACCCGCATCCCCAGGAGACCCGGATGGCCCTGTCCACGTGCCTCTGGGGGGCTTTTCCTCCTCATCGGATGGCTCTCAGGTGGGCTGTCAACCTTTCTGGTCCGTGGACGGTGTACTCCTCTAGTTTCCGGTGCCAGCATGGACTTTCACCCGTGCTGGGTTCTTGGGCCATTCCAGTTGGCATTCTCGAAGGCAAAGTCAACATGTGATTCCCACCTTGAGTCCATGTGATCTCAGCAAACATCCATTCTGCAGAGGCCCTGGAAGGGGAAGCTGCCTCCCGTCCAGCCTCGTCGGTGGCTCTTGGAGGAGGCTGCAGCCCTCGAGCTCCAACTCCAGGCTGCTTTAGTACAGCCGGAAACAAGTGCCCGGCGAAAGACTGCCCAACAGTGTTTCCACTTAGGGACATTTAGGCCTCCTTTCTTTTCCTTGCCAGAAAGTGCCCTCAAGGCCAATGAGAAGGAAACAGGAGCAGCAAGTAGGGAGCGGTTACCGAGAGGGAGAGGGCTTCCTTGCCGCAGCCCTGCCCAGGACAACCTGTCCTTCGCACCCGCTACCGAGTCGGGGCCCCACGGAAGCACAGTGAGCGCCTGCAGAGCCCTTCCAGGCCCTGGCTGTGGCCCCACTTCTCTACGCTGAAGGGTTTTACAGAAGTGCCAAAAGGAGCACTTGAAACCTCCTCTCATTCTTTTCCTGCTTCCAACATGCTTAGCGTGAGGCGAGCTCTCTAACCTTTGCCTGAAGTAAAACACAGCCGAACCAGTGATCCCCGGTGCCCTCACCCCCCCCCCACCCCCACCTCGCCCCGCAGTGGAACATTTGCTTATTATCCGATTATCATGATTGTGGGCGATGTTGCTACTGGCGTCTGGGAGGCGGCCAAACCTTCCACAGCGCACAGGACGGCCCGCCCCCGGCGGCAAGGCAGGACCCAGCCAGGGCCCAGGGCTTTGTTCAGGGGCAGTTTACACCCATTCCTGTTTCTGAAGTTTTCTGAGGCTTTGTCCCGAAATAAAAAAATATATATATTGATTTAATGGAATAGTTGTTTTCTTCCTATCATCTTTAAATTATTTTAATTTTTGCGTCTTTTATTTCTGTAACTGATTGATTTTACTTGTTTCTGAGAATAAGCGTACATGGTTTGACTTAACTTCCCAGAAATGCTTGTAAAAATTCCCTGTTCTTGCTTTAAAATTCACTTTGAATTATGAGCATGGGTTTTAGCAAATGGTCACAACTGCTTCACGAAGGACATCCAGATGGCTTGGAAATTACTCAAACTGAGATTCCAAAAAGAAGAGTAGCTACGTGTGTGCCGGCCCTCGAACCAGTTCCTCCACGGCAGTTTTAGGGTTTCTGATTCCTTACATGTGCACGCGGCTGAGCGCGAGGAGTCGCCTTTGCCTGTAACTGGCAGGAACGAATGCTGGCTTGAGCAGACAGAATTTTATTTTTTCACTCTTAAAATAGATCTGGAGACAGGCAGTCGGGGACTGATATGGTACGGTGGCTTCATGCTGTCCTCCTGGACTGAAGCTCCGTGCTTTGAGTTGCATCCTTCTGGGCACAGGCCGCCTGTGTTTGAGGTCCCCAGAGGTTGTGCCGGGGCTGGCACTCCGGCCGTCACCTGCACATTCCAGGCTGGAGCAGAGGAAGCAAGGGGGTCAAAGGGTGGCCCTGCCTTTTAAGGAGCCTTCCCAGGAGTCTCTTGTAATTGCTGACATCTCACGGCCAGAACTTAATCGCTGGGAGGAGGCTGGGAACGACGGTCTTGTGGCGGGGTGTGCTGCCATCTCAGATAAGCGGAGAGTTCTCGTCCTAATGAGAAAACGGAGATGGGCAGGCCCGGCACACAGTTAGCGGTCTCGGCCATACATGTTTCCATCTTCAAACCTTGGAAGCTCAGCAACATTTTCTCCCCATCTTTTTGGGGAATCCACTTCTTTTCGCTGATTTCCTCGGATGCTGCTTTCCCCGTCACGCCTCCCGAGGTTCTGGAAGATTCCCACAGATGCCGAAGGATTACATGGGTTTGAAACTTCATAGCTAAGATCATTGCTGGGGGTGTATACGTCTCTAAAGGTTCTAATTCTTTGATTTTTGTTGATTTCTAAGACAGGTAATTTCTAAAGCTCAAAAAGAGTTCCACAGTTTAGCACTGACACGAGAAGTTGTGGAAAGAACGTGGGTGTCGAGAGCACACGTCCTTTCACTCAAATATCGATCCTGCCAATTAGTAGAAAGTAAATTTTCCTAAAGGTTTCTTTATTTATAAAATTAATAACGACACTCTGCTGTACTGATTTTTAGAGTCAGATGAAATCGTGCCTTGTCGGTGCTCTATAAACGTTACTTTCCTTTTAGAGCATAGAAGTCATTTACTTACTCCATGAGTAAGCTTTAAGGTCCTTCTTGGAAAGTAAAGAACCAAAAGGGGATGGGTGTGTAGAAGGCGTAAGAACCATGAAAATGTCTGGGTCTGGGAGCTCCTGTCAAAGAGTCAAAGAGTCAGCCATTGTAGGACACAGGTTAGTGTCTTTACCTTGTTTTTACATATAATATCATTCGCGCGCGCGCGCGCACACACTCACGCACCCACTGTGTGAATAGGAAACATGAAGCACCAACAGAAACGTGACAGCAAAGAGAATTCAGATTTTCTAAAATCGTACCCTGGTCGTCATTCTAAAACTTTTTGGCTTCGGAAAGCGGCATGCTTCTGATTTAAGTTTAATCTTGGCTGTCACGTGAAACAGCAAGGCCTGGCCAAAGGCTAAATTCTGAATCTTTCAAGTTTGACTTTGGCAAGGCCCCTCCTTTCAGCACCTTCCGGAACTCCAGAACAGGCTGAAGGAAAACAAAGAGGAGGCTGTGACCCAGAAAGGGGAGCTGGGCCTGAGCCTCAGGGACCGGAGGAAACCGTGTGGCCCACGCCGCCCCCGCTGCAGAGTTCCCACTTGGAGAAACACCGCCAGCGGAGAAGGCTCCGAAACGCGGTGATTGGCCTTGGGAGACGGCAGCTGATCAAAACTCCTCACCAGGCCCAGCTCGGAGTGAGTTACAAACACAGTAAAGCCATGTCATGAACACGTCTGTCGAGGAACTCACAAGATGCAGTCCCCGCAGAAGCTTTTGCTCTCTCTTCGTGTCTCTCCTCGCTTCATTTATCAACCATTCTTCCTCCCACCCATTTCCTAGGAACTGTTTTCATTACACCTGCAATCTCCAACCTTGCCAGCTATGGGGCTTAACGCCCCAAAGGGATGGTGCGCCAGCCCAGGCCCTGTGCCAGCCGGAGCGCCGGGAGCAGCTTCGCCCCCTCATGCCTAGCGTTCAGTGCCACGGTTGATTTACTTTATGTGGCCGGGTGTCTGCCTTGGCTTCCTGATCCAGCTCCTTTAAGTCTGGCCTTGCACCTCAGCCAGCTGTGCCGGAGCCTGGGTGCTGCTGACCGAGCTGGGCTGCCTTTCGCGAGAGACGGCCTCCCTCTTCCCCCAGCCCAGCCTTTCGGGCTGAGGTTTCCCCTAAGTGTTTCTTCCCCTTGGAGGCTCGTGAATTTCTATTGTCTGAACCATTCGCGACACCAAATTCTCTTCCCTATCACCGTGATGGAGATGGTTGGGCACGCCCCCGAGGGGCCAATTATACAGAGAAGTCAGACATTCAACGCCAGCCAGACCAGGCTGTGTGGCCAAAGCCAGCTTGTCCCACGGCATTGAAAAGAAAAACAGTCGATTGAAACGATCGAAAACTGACACAGATGTAGCGAATTAGCAGATTCTAATTCACTATATCTGTGTAGAGACAGTAAAACGGTTATTATAATTGGCTCTATCTGTTCAAAATGTTAAATGCCAACATGTAATTACTTATAAAATCCAAATAAAACATCTAGAGATGAAAACAAAAATATGTGAGATGGCAAATACACGGATGTGATCACTGGCAGATCAGACATTTCAGAAGAAAAGATTATTAAATTTGAAGACAAAACAATAAAAACGATCAAAATTAGATACACAAAGAAAAAATTTCAAGTGAAAAGAGCATAAGTAAACTGTAAGATATTATTAAATGACCTGTATATGAAATTAAGTCTCTGAAGGAAAGGAGAGAAATAGAAAAACTTATTTAAGCTTTATCCAAATTCAGTGAAAATTATAAACCCATAGCTCCAAATTTCTAAACACACCACAAGCAAAAGAAATGAAAAAAACTACAGCAAGGCATGCCATAAGCAAATTGCTCAAAACCAGAGATAAAGAGAAAGTTTGAAAGCGGACAGAAAAAAAATCTATATTGTATAGAGAGGGGCAAAGATAAAGATGACAGATTTCTTATCAGAAATAATTTAAGCAACTTAGTGAAGCAATGTCCTGAAAATACTGAATGAAAAAGTTGTCAAATTGGAATTATCTAACCAGAAAAAAAAATCTGTAAAAAATCAGAGCAAAGTAAAGTCTTTTTCAGATGTAAATGAGATTAGAGAAGTTATCATTAGCTGATCCACAAAACAAGAAATAATAAAGAAATTCTTTCAGGCAGAAGAAAAATCATACCAGGTGAAAACTGGAGGCCACATGAAAGAATAAGGTAGAATGGAAATGCCAATTATGCAGGTAATTATATATAATTTTTATTACTATTTAAATCTTGTTAAAAGATAACGTACTGTTTAACATGAATAAAAACATTGTATTAGGAAGTGTACAACATACATATAAGTACTGTAAAATGTATGACAAAGACAGCAGAAAGGGCAGCGGGGGAAACAGAAATATGCTATCTAAGGTTATTTTCCTATATAGGAAGTGGTATAACACTATTTGAAAGTACCCTGTAATAAGATTTAAAAATTTACTATAAAGGCTGAAGCAAAACTAAAATAACAAAATAAACCAGCATAGCTAATAAACCAAAAAGGACGTTAAAATACAATCCTAAAAATGCTCAAGTTATCCCACAAAAGGCCAAAAAACAGGGAAAGGGGAGCAAAGAATGGATGGTACAAATGAAAACCAAATGGGAAGACAATAGATGTGAAACTAACCATAGGAATACTCACATTAAGTGTAAATAGTCCAAAGACTCCATTAAAGGGCAGGGGTTGTCGGACTGGATGAAATGCGTGCTAACAAGCATACACTTTGAATACAAAGACATGAAGAGGTTAAAAGTAAAAGGATCTAAAAGATACACCATGCTCTCCATAAAAAAGAGAAAGTTGAAGTGGCTATAGTAAAATCAGATGAAGTAGGTTTCAAAGAAAAAATATCATTGGGGATAAATAAGATGATTTTATCATAATAAAGCGTTCACTTCACTAAGAGGCTATAATATTTCCTAAAATCCTAAACATTGAGGCACCTAATACCAGAGCTTCTAAACACATGAAGCGAAATCTGATAGAATTGCAAGGAGAAATAGATGAATCCATAATTATAGTTGGATATTTCTTTGTTGTCACTTAATAATTGATAGAACAGGTATATAATTAATCAGTAAGGGTATAAAAGACTTAAACAAGGCCTATGAATCAACTTAACCTAATTGACATTTATAGGGACACTCTGGCAACAGAAAAATACACATTAGTTCCAAATGCACGTAGAACATTAACCAGATAAAATATAGTCAGAGCTACTCAGCAAGATTAAATAAGTTTGAAAGGACTGAAGTATGACAAAGTGTATTTCCTCAATTCAAATGAATCAAATAAGAGATTAATAACTGAAAGATCTTTTTAACAATTCCAAAATATTTGGAAAATAAATAGCATACTTCTAAATAACTCAAGGATTGAAAAGAAATCAAAAGAAAAATTAGAAAGTATTTTAACAGAATTAAATGAGAACACAGAAAATCAAAAGACATAGGATGCCACTAGAGTAGAATTTAGGGTGGAATTTGTAGTACTGAGCAAACTATATTATAAAAAAAGTTCTCAGATCAACTATCTCTGCTCAAAACTTAAGAAACTAAAAAGAGAAGAGCAAATAAAACCCAAAGTGGACAGAAGAAAGGTAGGAATAAAGACCAAGAGAGGAAGGAAATCAATAATAAACAGGAAAACAGCAAATAAAATCATTAAAATGAAAAGTTGGTTTATTGAGAACAATTACAAAATTTATAAACCTTTAGAGAGACTAGAAAACCCCCCACAAATTACTACTATAAAAATGAGGGCAGCAATATCACTAGAGAGTCTAAAGACCTTAAAAGAGAACAGAAGGATAACACAGAAACGTTAGCATCCCATGCCAAAGCCCTCATTAATTTAGGTCAATTGGATAAAAGCCTTGAGAGACACAATCACCAAAGTTTGCTCAAGAAGAAATAGAAGTTTTTGAAATCGTGCCCTAAGAAGCTCCATGGACCCACTCCCCAGCCAAACAAGTGTAATGGGAAAATTTACCATTTATCTCTCTGAAACTCATCCTAAAGCTATACAGCAAGTGAGGCAACATTTAGTCAAGAAAATCTACTAACTCTGATGAAGGGTCTGTGGCACTTGTGCCATGACATGACCCCTCCTCCCACAGCCTGCACCTCCACAGGTTGGAAGTCCCACCCTGCGCAGGGTGGTCAGGGAGACAGCGCGCCCTTTCCCCCAGGTCAAGGGCTGTGGTGTCTCCCTGGAAGAGGCAGGTTGCCAGCGTTTCTCCTTCCTCTTTTCCACATTATAGAGGTGAGACTCCAGGCTTGTGCCTGAAGTTGGTGGTATGACTCCTTTCTCCTAAGGCCCATTTACCCTTTCTCTCCTTGTTCCTTCACGTCAGCAGCTCTAAGAGGGCTGCTTCTGGGATTTGCTTTCATTTTCCTCTCTCTCTAACCACTTTCTCAGTATGCGGATCTGCGGGGCAGGGATCCGCCCTTTCATCGGGTTCCACTGACACTTAATCTAGAGCCAGATTCCCCTCGCTGCTCCATGCCACTCGCCCAGCTGTGCTGGCGGGAGGACTTGGAGCGAGGACCCTGCTGACCCCGCAGTCTTCCCCAGAACCACAACAGGTACTTGTTCTGTGGGAAACAGTTATTTGCCTACCAGGTTACCAGGCACTTACGCAGGAACTTCAATGCGAATCATTAAAACCCTAAAACAACTCCGGTACTGGTCAAAAGAATTCAGTTGGCATCAGGACACAAGCAAGTACAAGCGTGAGCTTGGTCATTCCAAATGCAGCCGTCCCCTCTCTCAAGTTGTCTTGTATGTGGTCACTTCAGTAAAGTGAAAGGTGGTTTTTCTTTCAGGCCTGAAAACTGGCTGATCCTTTTGTATAAATCATGTCCAGATGTTCAATGTTGTTCACGAATATGTGTGCGTGTGTATTTATTTTTTTCTTAAACTAACCACACTTTGACTGAAACCTTTGCTTTGGCTCTTCTCTGGCCTCTGTAGAGATGAACTACTGTGTGATATTCACCATGAAACAAAAAGCCCACCAAACGAACCCCCCAAAAGACAAAATCCTTTGTATATCATGGTGTACTTACAGTCACTTTTAGTGCTGAATGTAGGGGGAGAAACCTTCCTACGTCTTTTGCGGGACTGAGCAAGGAACCTCACTTTCCTCTACCTGAGATTCACCCATTAACTGATGGTATTAGGTTAGAGGACCTCTATTATAAATTTCTTCTTGCCCCTAATACTCAATAATCCCAGACACCTATAGATCTCCTACAATGTACATGTCATCACCCAAATACAGACGATGCCATGTCTGTATGCTCAGCTTTATGAGAGACCAGTATTATTAGCTCGTAGCTTGGATTCCACTTAATGGAATACTTAGACTGAAGATCAATCAAAACTTTGAGAGATTTGGATGGTTGATGATGCTGTAGAGGCTTTCTTTTGGGCCTTTTAATACTATAATGACAATGCTAATTAATTCACTGGCACAGTTTGTTCCCTGAGGAGATGACACTGCTCTGACGCACTGAGCCAGGCACACTTGCTAACCTCAGGGTTCTTATAATTTAGTTTTCCCTCCTGCTGAGTCACATTTCTCTAATGGCCGGAATTGGCTCTCATTTTCACTCCTTTGCCCTTTTTTTCTAACTTCCCTGCTGAAACACTCCTCGTCTGCATCTTAAAAACAAAAGGTTGGGGGTTTTAACTAGGGAGCCGGAGAACTGCTGAATGAGTAGGCAATTAGCTGCTGAAGGACCTGCCAAGTGTCCCTGGAAACATAATGCCCCCCCAGACCTGCAGGCAGGGGTCCGGTTACACAGAGCGCTTCCCCACAGCAGCGATTTGCCTGTCGCACTTGCCAAGCCTACGAATAGATGCCTGACCTTCGTTGTTGGATCAATACCCAAGAGTCTGCGTTGCATGAGTATGTCTTCAAATTTAGTTTCAAGTATTAGCGATTGACTGCGTGATTAGAAATACTGAAAAGTGGCCACTTACCCTTCACTCTTTTGTGAAAATCACGTTAGGGACCTCTGTAGGCAGACACACGCGCCCTGAAGGCTATTGCACTTTCCTGTTTTGGAAGCATTGGCCAACCAACCTCTTTTCGGGAAGGAAATGGTCCTAACGGAGGCTGATGTTCTCTGTCAAACTGAATAACCTTGGAGATAATAAGAGCCTTAGAGATGGTCGCCGTCTCATTTTACAGATAAAGAAACCTTGCTGCCGGGACATTGAATGCCATTTTCGAAGGTCGCAGAACTGGTTATTGGGTAGAGCCACATCCAGGGTCTCTTCTCTCCAAATCACGTGTTCTGTCCAACCAGGGCCTGAAAAGCAGGGGTACCACCAGGATGGGCTTGGAAAACGGGCGCCAAGCCAAGGAGGATTATTATTGAGCCTTAAAATTGGATGGAATTTTTCCCTGATTATCTTTCAGGCTTGTTTGAACTCATGACTTCTCTCTCCCTTGTGAAATGGGAATGACTGTCTCATGCCTGTCCCACCACTGGCATCTGAGAAACAGATAACTTGTTTTCTGGTCTCACAGGTTCACATCTGCAGAGCAATTTGGACTCAAGAGGAATCATACCACAAGTGTCATTCTTATCCTATTCGGATGATATTTAGATAAGATTTTGGACTTTGAGTTGAAGCCAGAATAGGTTGGCTTTTGAGGCTGTTGGAACGGGGTGAATGTATCCTGCATGTGAGAAGCACGTAAATTTGGAGCACAAGAAGGCTGAGCATTATGGGTGAAATTATGTTCTCCCCAAATTCCTACGTCAAAGTCCTAACTCCCAGTACCTCATAATGTGACTTTTTGGAGACAGGGACTTTAAAGAGGCAGTTAAGGTAAAATGAGGCCTGATGGGTAAGCCCCAATCCAATAAGAAGAGAAAATTAGGACTCTGACATGCACAGAAGGAAAAGCAAGCAAGCAGAGGTCTTGCAAAGAGAAGGCAGCTGTCCACAAGCCGAGGAGGGGGGCCTCAGAAGACGTCACCCTTGCCGACATTTTGCTCTCGGACTTCCAGCCTCCGCAGCTGTGAGAAAATACAGTGTTGTTTGTTGAGGCCAATACGAAAGCCCTAGCAAACTGACACATTACCTTTGATTATACAGCCATGTGCCCCGTAATGACTTTCAGTCAAATATGGGCCGCATACACCATTGTAGTTCCACAGATTGTAGTGGAGCTGAAAAGTTCCTGTCGCTTCGCGATCTTTGCCTCTCGGCACAATGCATTACTCACGTGTTTGTGGTGACGCTGATGCAAACAAGCCTGCGTTGCTGCCAGTCGTATAAAAGCGTCGCATGTACAATTGCAGCGGTAGGCTGCACCGTCCAGGCGTGCGTGGGCGCACTCAATGACGTTCACGCAACGACGAGACTGCCGCACAGCGCACTTCTCAGAACGGGTCCCCTTGTGAAGCGGTGCGTGGCCTGCCTGTCCAAGCACAATCAGTGCATCTGGATGATCACGTGTTCCTGCTCCAGCTCCCTCACACGGGCTGTTGGAGGGTTCTTGTTGCTCATCCGTTACGCTTTAAGGCTGCGGCTATAACAACCAAGGATGTGGGTGGAGGGTTAAACATAAAATAACAGCCTTGAACTCCGGGTTATTTATAAAAATGAAATCTTCCTTCTTATTTAAAAAAGATGTGCCTAACGAGGAAAGGGCTGAACCGAGAAGCTGCGCGTTGCTGCCTCTTTGCAGGGGCCCGGCGGAAGGAAACGGAGAGAGAGTCTATCCCGTCCAGCGCACCGCAGAGCCGCACACTGAGCACCAAGATTTGCAGTGGAGAAACTAGAATCTTTTCGTCGATGGGCACCAAGCAAAGAAATTTGGGGACCTATTGCTCAAAACCCAAACTCCCCGATTGGCTCGCCATCAGAGGGTTTTCAGGAGTTAGGAGGAACGGGTGTGTGGAAGTGCCGGAGGGGCGAGTTCTAATTCAAGAATGTTAGGACTTGGACACCGGATCTTCCTGGACAATGAACCCATCACTTCTGAAAGGTTCTGGTGTTCAGGTCCCAGTCATGACCCCGTCCTTTCGTTCCACCGGGCGTGGTGAGACTTGGGTTCCTGGTGCAGCTGGAGGACAGGGGCAGCACCGTCTGTGAATAATGCAAGGACTGTGTTCATCGCTGATTATCTTGCAGGGAATAGCACGAGTTTTAAGCTGGGCAGTGTGATTTGTGTGCTGTTTCCCTGGGTGAGTTGGCAATTCATAAAAGAAATGGTGATTTCATGCTGAGGATATAGCATAACCACATAGAACTAAAAGAACAAAACCTTTCCCTTTATTGTGTCTTATTTTAAGCAAAGTCACAACTGTCTGGTTACCCAGTGCTTTGGAGATTAGTCTGAATGTTTTAGGGAAAAAGAATGGTCCTTCCTTTCATTCTCAGTTTATCTGCTGCACTTTGTGCTTTATTAAGTCTAATTGGAAGCGGACTGAGAGCGTGTTTTTCTTTAGCCTTCATCGACCCTCCCATCCCACCCTATAATCCTTTTCATTGATCCAGCCGCAGCTCCCCTGACGGTCTGAGTGGAAGAGAGAGGGGTCACCGGCTCACAGTCTTCGCCTCCACTGGACAGTGACTGGGGGACAAATTTTCCTGCAGGACCCAGGCACAGACACCTCTGTGCTAAGGCCGCCCGCTGGGTCAGAGTGGCCCACAAGCTGGACAGTCTGCGTTAGTCAATGCCCAGACCAGTGGGGGGGAAGCAGAGTTTGCAGCCCCCAAATATGCCTTTTTTTGGAATATTAATTATTTCGAGGTGGTTATTTTTAAGAAATAAGACTCCGGAAGAAGCTCTGGCCTTCCTTCAGACTGCCTAAAAGAATTTAGAGGGAGGGCCTGCTCCAGGAAGGGAGCGCTCCCCCCAGAGAACTGTAGTTCGGCAGGAACTGAAGTGTGACGGACAGGGAGGGACCCAGCAAGGCCCCTCTGGCCCAGGTCCTCCCTGTGGCCCATTGTTCAACACGGACCAGCAAACATTTGTTTCCCAAGCATTGGCTTCTCCATCTCCATGGGAACTGCCCTCCTGACCTTTGAGGTCTAAACCACTAGCCCTCTTTCTCCGCAGCTCCAGGTGGCATGTGAACCTTAAGCACTTGATTTGTCGTTGGGTCCTGT
This sequence comes from Mormoops blainvillei, assembly GCA_004026545.1. Classification (NCBI taxonomy): domain Eukaryota; kingdom Metazoa; phylum Chordata; class Mammalia; order Chiroptera; family Mormoopidae; genus Mormoops; species Mormoops blainvillei. The sequence continues at coordinate 43,466 of PVJD01004612.1, read as the reverse complement.
ATTCTTACAGAATCCCCGTACATACAGACATAATTAAATTTGGTTATTTTCTCATGCTACTCTGCCTCCCATGGATTTGATTATTAGGCCAGACGAAGAACTTAGAGGGGAAATGCCCCTCAGCCCCCGCACCAGTCTGTCTTTCACATTCAGCACCGAAGGTCCTACCTACGTGAAAATGACGTTCGGGAAGGGAAACCAAGAGCAGGTAGGGCGTTAGTGAGCAGGATATCATGTTAGTCCCCGGACTGGCCCCCTCATCCGATTCCCGCCCCTTCACTACCGCCTTTAAGTTATTACAGGCAGGAGAGGAAGCTTCTGGCACAATTTTGAAAGCATTTCTTTCTTCTCTATCAGATACACTCCTACACATTAAGTAGCTCTCTTTGTGTGTGTCTGCCTCTCTCCCAGCGTTCTCGGGCTCTCCCCAATGGTGTTTTGTCTGCCCCAGGACCCCCAGGCCTGCACCCTCGAAACTTAGACATCAGCTGAAAGACAGAAGCCAACCGTGCAAAACCAGAGTGGCCGTGCCTCCAGACACCGACCACAATCCTGCGTGTTGCACATCCGGGGGAGGCTCCTGACTCTGCGCCCGACCCTGCGGCAGTGCCTGTGTTGTCCTGTTCCACCTCCAGGGCAACTGCAGGAGCAGAGTCTGTTGTCAGCCCCTCGTCACAGGGGGCCACTGCACAGAGTGGTTAAGTCACCTCCCCTGCGTCACAGAGTAGTGGCCCCCAGAGTCTGGGTATTTACACCTGTCTTTACCTGCCTACTTTTTGGGATGGGAAAGGATGGGCTATTTTAAAGAAATCCAAGTGAAGACATGCTATTTCACCTGTTTCTGAATATATTTCCAACAGACAAGAACTTTAAAGGAAAACATAACTGCAAACCGTTACCACCCTTAATAATATTAAGATTAGTTCTTCAATATCACCTACTGTTTAGTCCGTAATTCTTTTTAATGGCTGTATACGTCACATGAATAAGGCATGACTTATTTAATAAATTCACAATTAATAGATATTTAGTTTCTAATTTAGGGGAACTAGAAACAACATTGTTTTTAAGGTCCTTGTAACTAAATCTCGGCAGAATTATTTAGCATTTTTCTCATGATAAATTCCTAGAAGTAAAACCGCTATTGCAAAGGCTATGCTTATTTTATTTTTATTTTTATTTATTTTTTTAATCCTCACCTGAGGATACATTTATTTATTTTTTTTGAGAGAGAGAGAAACATCAGTGTGACAAAGAAACATTGATGAACTGCCTCCCATACACGCCCTGACCAGGGATCGAACCCGCAGCCTAGGTATGTGTCCTGACTGGGGGGTCAAACCCACAACCTTCCAGTGCATGTAACGATGCTCCAACCAACAGAGCCACCTGGCCAGGGTAGCGGTGCTCATTTTAAAGCGTGTGTAATCTATGTAATTGAAACTCTTTCCCAGAAAGGTTTCATTTGCCAGGCCATCAGCAGTATTTGAGCACATTTTCCTCTACATCTTTACCAAGACTGATACTAACCTTTACTGGTCATTTTGGGACCATTATAATAGCTGAAAATGAAACAGCACTGAGCTCGTATTTTAATGCTAACTGGAGTAAAGTCATTTTAAGATGTTTACTGGCCATCTGTATTTTTCATGTGGTAAATTGCCTGCCTATAGACTTTGTCTGTGTGGGAAGAGGTTCTCATCTTTTTCTTGAATTTTAAAGGACCTTTTATATTAAGATGTTCATCTTTTGTTTGTGTTGTAAACACTTTCCTAGTTTATTTGTCTCTAAAATGTTGGTTTTATTTCTGTTTTAGGACACTCACAGCTATCAATCTTTTACTTTGCACTTTCTCTGGGATCGTATTTATAAGACCCGAGATTATACAGTTATATATGTTTTATTCTAGTATTTTATTTAAAAGTTTATCATCCTTAATTTTGGAGTCCTCACTGATATAAAGGATTTAAGTGGCATGTGACTTTATTATTTAATATATTTCATATTCAATTTTTTCAAGATTATTTTTATAGATAGACTATATATATATAAAGATTATATATATATCTTTTCTCATGTTTACTATTGAGCACATGTTGTTTTCTCCTCCCTCCTCTATAATCCTGTAGTTAATAGTCGCAGAGCCCCTGCAGTATTCCATGGGCTGTGAATGACAGGTGCTGAGGGTATCTTTGTCAACAAAACAGAAACAGGCTCTTCCATCTTGGAGATCAGACTGAAGAAGAGGAGAGGGCAATGAAAAGGAAGCAACGGGGATGCAACGGGTTTCAGTGCTCTGGAGACAATAAGGGAAGGCGAAGGAGGAGGGCGCGATAGGACAGACGGGGATTCCTTCCCGGGAGGCAAAGGCTTCTCAGAGGGAGAGCATTAGGCGGGTCAAGGATTAGTGATGGCATCGGTGTTTCATTGGTCTTTTAAAAGAATGAGCCCTTGGATTTATTTATCAGCTCTACTGGCTTTCTGTTTTTTTATCCATTAATTTCTGTTTGTATATGTATTTAATTCCGATTTTATAACTTCTGTTATTTGTTCAAAGTCTGTGTACCCAATGCTTTAAAAGGCCAAACTCCAAGTGTCAGAGTTTGGAGTAAGGAAAGGTTTATTGATCAAGGAGGTGCTCACCGAGGATTTGGGAGCCCTGATCCTCACATCCATCTTCAAAGAGTACAGAGTTCAGGGGAGGGAAGGTGGGAGGCACTGTTTTGTAAAAACTCGGGCCCCGCGCAGAACACCTCTCCTGGTTAGCATGTGTAGAGCAAGAGTTCCTAGCATGAAGGTCCTGGGAACGACGCAGGCTTGAACGAGATGGAGTCTGGGGGACCGAACGTTTCCCTCTGCCACACCCCTAGAGAGGCTTTGGGGCATCCTGGGCGGGACAGGTGACTAAAAGAGCTCAATTCCATCCTTTGGCTGGGCCAGCAGACACTGTTCTTCCTTTGCCTCTAGAGCGCGTCTTCCTGCTGGGCTCCAGGAAGGAGCACTTTGAAGGGCGGTGTAGTCTGCACTCCCTCCCTCAAAGGACTCTGCCCTCCGGCTGCAATGAGAAGATTTACAGGTCATTATTGAAATGGTTACTCTTTTTCTCTAGAACCTCCTTTTCCCTGGAAAGATAAGATTTCTTTTCCCTGACAGCTTTGGGGGATGCAGCAGTCCGAAGACTGCAAGGAAGAAAAGAACATTCTTTTACCCTGAGGGTGGAGCTTTAATGGGGTTGGCACTCGTGCAGCTGAAGCTTTTGCAGCCTGGAGCAGGACTCTATAAGAAAGTGCCTTTTCATGCTCATTTTACATTCAGGATTCATACTGCCGAAGGGAACGACGCAGAGCTTGCTGTGCGAAGTAGAGCTGGTTCTGTTTGAAACTGGGAACTTCACTGGAGCTCTGGGTCCCAGACGGGGCTAGTCTGTTTACCCAATTTGTCTTTCATGCCCACAGAAAACTCATTTGTCCATTTTACTATTTGGGGTGACTTTTAAAATTACATAGCACCTGTTCAAAAGCTGAGAGAAAGCACAGAGACTGTATTAAAGATGGCAAGTACCATAAAAGACAGAAAAATAATGACAGGCAGCCCTGAAAATTACCCATCAGAGAACCACAATGAGCCCAGATATTGCCACGTCTAGAGGCCGGAGCTCACTGTCACTGTGAAATAGGGGCTTGGGCTATTTTCATCCGTGGGCAGAGAAGTTGTCTCTTTGCGCATTGATAGAGAGCATATTCACCTATTTTAGAGTAAGTATTAGTTTGTTAATTTGAAATGCAGATGAAAAGCTTCCCCTTTCAATTCTTGCATTATACTTCTGGGTTACTACGTGCACCGTATTATCTGCAAGTCTGTTTAGGGAGGAGGGGAACACCCTGGTGAAGGGGTGGGAAGAGCAGAGGCTGAGAGTGAGCTCCCCCACCGCCCCACCCCTCACCCGCGGCCACCCAAAGTCAGCCTCCAAGCTCTGTGAAGAAGGCCTGGGCACACACCTGGGACTGCCCTCCACGATGCCTGTTTCTGCGAAGGCAGCAGGGGCGAAGAGACTTTGCAAGCCAAGGAGCCCATTCCTGCTGTTTCTGAGTAAGGGCCAGTGCCCAAGTCTGGGCTTGGGGGCAGGGAGGAGCAGCCACACCTCTCGGACTCCTGGTCCTCCTCGTCTTCCTCTCCAGGCGGCCACTGTGCAGGAGGCAGAGGCAGGATGGAGTCTGACATTTGGGACCAGGCTCCTCCTGGCCCCTCATGGACCCCTGTCCCTCGCCCTTTCCCAGAGACACCTCTGGGCCTCAAAACCAGCTCGTTAAAGAGACCTGACCCCAGGTCCCCTCCTTGGCTGGGGGCTCTCACCTGCTCCTGCTCCGTCTGTTTCTTCTTCTCGGGGTGTGGTCATGGCGCCCTGGCAGAGCCGGGCCTCATAGGGTCCACGACTCGGCCGCAAGGGCAATGGCCCGAGCCAGAAAGCGGAGCGAAGCGTTTGGACTGAGAATAATATTGTGGCGACTGTGTATGTACAGCGTCAGGTGGGTACTGGAAAGGTGGGGGGACCACTTTGTATGGCTGTCTAACCACTATGCTGTACACCTGAAACTAATACAAAATAATACTGAATATAAACTGTAATTGAAAAACAAAGTTTAAACTAGAAGAAAATTAGTCATTCAGTAAAAATGGTTGAATAGCCCTGAATTTATTTATTTTTTTAAAGATGAAATGAACCTGTTCTCATTTTCCCCAATCCTCTATTCTGGGACTTCTAAAAACACTTCTTTCTTTCTTTCTTTTTTTATTTTATTTAATGAAAAAACAATAAATTTATTTTCTTTCATCTAGCATTTCCCATACATTCTTAAGGAGTCAGTACCTAATGGAAAAAACTGTTCGCTGGCCCCTCACCTGGCCGCATAGGACACTGCAGTAATTGATGACATGTCCTGTGATAGTTACCCCGTTAGCCTGGCGCCACGAGCTTACCTTGATTTTTAGTCTGTTAAACCACCATAGAAAATAATACTGCTCTGATCGATTTTTCTATTTTATACTCTTCGCACAAAGATACTTCTGTCACAATTCTTAAAATCCTACATGTGACATCTCTTCACCTACGTAATAAGTTTTTTCTTTTTAAAAAAAACTTTGTGTTTCCTTTCAAGATTTTATTTATTTATTTTTAGAGACAGGGGAAGGGAGGAAGAAAGCAGGAAAGAAACATCTCTCGTTTGCCTCTCGTGTGCTCCCTACTGGGGACCCGGCCCGCAACGCAGGCATGTGCCCCAACTGGGATTCCAACCAGTGACTTTTCGGTTCTCAGGCCAGTGCTCAATCCACTGAGCCACGCCAGCCAAGGCGAATAGGTTTCCTAATGCTGATTTACTAGTTTTGAGACAAGAATATTTCAGAATCCACGAAAGTAAATTTGGGGCACAGTACTTACATCCATTCATAATTTAAAAGTATGGTTTTAAGAGATTAGAATACTTTCAAGCCCAGTTTGGTATGGCACTTTGAATTTTTCTCTCCTCAGTGACGTCTTATTGATCACAGGTTCGCAGGCTTCTGGGGCCCTGAGAGACTCGAGGCCAACCCGTCCAACCAGTCGCAGTGCTGGCAGCGGCGCAGAGGGTGTTGCTGGGCCCGCGTCTCTCTGTGGCCAGGTGTCTCCAGCTGCAAGCTCAACTTTGCTCCAGTTGGATCCCAGCCCCGGATGCTCATTTTCAAATCACTTGGGGACCTAAAAACAACATCTGGCTGCTATAGTTAAATCAGAACTTTTGGGAGGTAGGGATTTGATATTATGTGTTTAATTTTTTTAATTTCCTACCTGAATTTTAATTTGTGGGTCATTTTTCAATACAGAGAATCAATGGGCTAGAGGTTCAGCTTAGTATATCAAAAGGAATGAGCAAAGGTGCAGTTTCTGTGGGGCTCAATATCCAGCCAAAAAAACTTGCTTTTGCTCTTAATCCTGTGTCCAACTTCTAGAACTCTCTCTTCCGCCTTACTCTCTATGAGTCCAGTCACCCTTTTTATTTCCTAACTCAGTTATCCTTCCCAGACTTCAAAATAATAATTCATATAGTGACTATGTACAGTGGTAATCTACCCGGAGCCTAACTGATTCTGAACTGGGTTGTCACCTCGTTTCCCAGTTTTCCCAGGAAGCCAAACTCTGTGCAGAGCAACCACTAACCCTACACATCCTGAGATTCCTGCCCGGGCTTCTCTACTCCCCATGACTCTGGCAGGAGGAAGCCCCTTCCCTCAGACTCTGCAGTTCGGGCCTTGCTGGGGGCTCACGCCACCTCAGACTCACCTTGGCATCCCCACAGTTTCCAAGGCACTTGTATGTTTTGGACAATTACAAAAGGTCTTGAACCAATGAATGATTTAACAGTTTATTATTCTTCCTTTATGAAGAAACTGCTGATAAGTTGAAATTGCTATTGGAATGGGAGACAGGAGATCCGGGTTCTAGTCCTGCCTGGCCGCTGGCTGGTTCTAGGTTCTTGGAAAATCCGTGAACCTAAGCTCTGTGCTTGGGTTCTTCATCTGTTAAATGGGGATCAGGCAATCCACTCGCCAGGCTTGCATAACTGTGCTGAAGAGTTATAAAAACTGTGTAAATGGAAAATAATTCTGTTGACATTATTATGTCAACATTATAATTTCGTCTTTTTAAAAAAAGATTTATTTCATTTCATCTAACATTGTTGTGAGGAAGTCAGGCCATATTTCATTCCTGAAAAGGCTATTCAATATAATTAAACTATAAGTCCTAATAAAGACTATGGGAAAATACAGTGATATTGGAGCCGTTTCGTACTACCAACACTTCTGACACAAGTATGTGGGGTTTCTTCCCCACACCAACCAATTCTCCAAAGCTCTGGACACCGATGCAGGATCCCACAATTCCATTTGATTCTGACACTACCTGGAGATCATGCGGACCCCGCAGGTTAGGGGCTCAGTCTCACACAGCGGCCCTCACTTCATATGCCAAGTTCAAGCCTGGGCCACCTGTGTTTCTGACTGACCAACAGAAATCGGGGGTTTCCACGACCCCCTCCTCAGCTTCGGGAATTTACTAGAATGGCTCGCAGGACTCAGGGAAATGCTTTACTTAGTATTATCAGTTTATTAGAAAGGATACAATCCAGAAATAGCCAAATGGAAGAGATGCGTGGGTATGAGGGGAAGGTGTGGAGCTCCCCCGCCCCCCACACTCCCATGTGTTCACCAAACCAGGAGCTCCCTGGACCCCTTTGTTAGAGGTATACATGGGCGTGATGGACCAAGTCACTGACCATCGGTGGTGACTGCCTCAGCCTCCAGCCTCTCTGCCCCTCCAGGAAGGAGGTCAGGAATTGGGGGATGAAGGGAGGCTGGAAGTTCTAACCCTCCAATCGACCCCACCCTCATTAGCATAAACTCAGGTAAGGTTGAAAAGGGCTTCTTATGAATAACCTCTCTATCACTCAGGAAATTCCAAGGGTTTTAGGAGCTCTGCATGAGGGATGAAGATTATATATAGATGCAGATCTATAGGGATAGACACACACATGTCTATGTACATCTGTGTAGAGAGAGGCATAGGTACATCTTATTATATCAGAAGTGACATAGTACGAAAAGTTAGGAGCAGAGATATGAGAGAGATTGCTTGTGTTCTATTTTGGGCTCTGTCAGTTATTAAATGCGTATCTTGAACAAGCTAGTTCAACTTTCTATGTCTCAGTTTCTTTGTTAATGAAACAGAGATAAATATAATACTGACCTTTTTGGCTTTGTATCCAGATCATAAATTTGAAAATATAAACCGATTGTTAGTTCTGCTGCAATACTTGTTTTGAAAACAAAAATTTGGCCAAACATGATTCATGTATTAGGGAACAATTGGAGCACTCACCCACATTTCGCATTGGCTTAGCTGCAATTGTACCCTTAAGAAACACTAGATGAACACAGAAAAATGCACCCCACCGAACGGTGGGAGTACACGATGTGTGCACGTACACGCACGCGCTCACACACGCGCACACCCATCCCCTTTAAACATCTTCCATCTCCCTCCTTCACTGCGTGTGTTGCGAGTTGCGCCTGGTGTTTCAACTGTTGCTCCGTGGCAGGTTGTCCTCCTGCCGCCGCTTCACAAAGCCACCGACCTGCTACATCTGCCCCGCAGCCCAATTCCACGAGCAAACTCCAGGGCTCATGAGGGACGAAGGGCTGTATTTATTGCGGTGTCATGTGAGACGTGTTTCTAATCCCTCACATGTGTCAGAGTGCGCTACATGTGAGTGGTTTCTCTACCTTTTTAAATATGTCACTGATGAAGTTTTCCAGTGCTGTGCCCCAACTCCATTTTTTCCATAAAGGTCTTCATTGCACGGTTTTGAAGAGCTCGGTGATTTTTGCAATGCAAATATATTAGCAGAACTGGCTGTATTTAGAACAGTGCCAGGTACGTGACAAAACGTTTGATAAATCAAAGCTATTAGCATACCTCACAAACTGGCGGCCTGGAAGAAAGGAATATCAGCACCGTGGGAGAACGAAGACAGGTTCCCTTGCCTTTGGGAGATGCTCAGCAGGGAGGAGTAAAAAGAGTGTCTTCTAGAAGCAAGTGAAGAAGTGCCTGGTAGAATCAACTAAGAACTTTGAATTTTATTCTAAAAGTAATGGGAGGCCATGGAAAGGTTTTGAGAAGGGGATTCAGATGATCGGAGTTTCCCTTTAGAAAGGCCACTGGCTTTAAGTGGACAGTGGATTGGGAAGAGAGAAGTCCAGAGGCAGATCAACGAGCTTTAGGAGATTGTGGTACAAATACGGGCAAGAAATAATGTTGCACCAACTGGGGGAGTGAAAATGAGAAAAACTGGAAGGTGAGGAGGTAAAATAAACAGGATTTGGTGGAATAGCAGGAAGCGAGGGGGAAATAAGGACCCAGAATGATTTCCAAGTTCTGAAAGGGGCAGTGTGAGAAAGGTGTTGTTTCCTGAGAAAACAAACCTGAAAGGGAAGAAACAGACTTGGGAGGAAAGATGATGAAGTTCAAGTTCCCGGTACTTTAATTGTGGAATTATCGTGGGACCCCGACCCACGCAGGATGGAAGGGCGTGAGCCCACAGTTCCCCAGCATTCAGATGGAATAGATAGCACGTCTCAGATAGACTGAAAATCCAAGGAACATTTTAATCCAATTTTATTTGGCAAAACATAACTTTGTGTTTCCAAGAAGAAAGTGTCTGGTAGAGTCTCCAGCAAGATTCTGGAATCCAGTGTCTTTTATAAGCAAGAGTGTTTGGTTTTATTTTAGTCCATCCAGATACCCTGTGAAAAGTTTTGATGAGGTAAGTGTAAATGAATCTGAAACTGATATAAATATTTACAGAGTCACTCAAAAATGAAAAGGAAGAGTGTTTAGGACAAAGTACATTCTGAGTTTCTCTGAACTCAAAACATTTTTTAAAAGGTACGAAATGTGCAAAGACAGCCAACTGAGGCCCATCCATCCTCAATTATAACAGCAACATTAATAGAAACTAAAAGATATAACCCAACTTGCTTCCTGGAATGGCAATAAAAATCCAGTGAAAAAAACCATTTTTCTGCTTTTTACCTTAGTGGGTATCAAACTCTACAGGGATAAAAATACAGAAATTTTATTTCTTTTTTTCTTTAAATTTTTATTTATTGATGAGAGAGAGAGAGAGAGAGAGACACATTGATTTGCTATTCCCCTTACTGATGCATTAGATGGTTGATTCTTATATGTGCGTTGACCCGGGGATTGAACCCACAACCTTGGCGTGTTGGGATAACACTCTAAACAACTGAGCTCCTGGCCAGGACTTTTATTTCTTTTTAAAAACATCATTGTTTTTGTAATTTTATTTCTAACTGGGATAAACCTGTGAAATAAACTAGTAGGCTGACTAGATTTAGCTCGGTTTTCAGCCAAGCTTAGCAAACAAGGCGGTGAAGGGCGGCATCGCTGTAAGTGCGGCCCCGGAGTGTGCGCGGTGTCGGAAGGTCTCGGTCACTACTCGGCGTGGGCCCCGCTGAAGCACAGAAAGGCTTGGCTGTCTGTGCGCAGCGCTTACGGGAAACAGCCGTTTGCAATTTACCTTCGTTCTCTTTGTGGGGTTTATCTTAGTACGTACCAACTGACTTCTCATGCAGATCCTTAAAAAAAAAAGATGTCACTTTTGTCAACTCTGAAAAAAATAAAGGAGCTAACTGCGTTTAATTTGTTTTTGTGAGAACATGACGTGAAATTAGAGATTTAATTTTTTTTTTCACAATAAGCACTATCTGGTGAACTGGAAAGGACCAGACATTTACAAATACTTAAAATTTTTTCTGTCTTTGAAACTTGTTCTTACTTGTGGATTTTAAGTGATGAACAAATAATCTATTCTCGATTTGACTTTAAATTGTTTGTGGGCAAAGGAAGTCATGGATGGTACATTTCAGGAGCCTTTAAGAGGGCGGGGGAGGTGTTCTGAGAGGGCAGCAAAGTGTGAGCAGACGGGGGCCCTGAGCCCCCCATGCACCGCCATGTGCACGACCACGCCCACGCCCACGGCCACGAGCATTGTGGACGCAAGGAGGGCTGTGCAGGGAGAGCCTGCCCACGTTTGCATGGTAGGAGGCTGTTATTTATCAACAGAGGTTCAGACCAGGAATGAGAAACTGTTCATTTTGATTTGTCCCTCTAGGGTAATTGTGGAGGGCGCAAGCATGCGTCTGTGTGTGTCTGAGGGGACTGTGAGAGCAGATAATAAGAAATAACTAAATTTATTTGACTAATGGCTAAACAGAACATGCAGTTAGAAATAGCATAGAAGAGGCAGCTAGGTATCTTCCAGCATGTGACCATGTGCATCCTGGACGAAGAAGATCGTATCATGTAGAGTGATTAAGAACCTGGGCCTCGCCCTGCTTGGTGTAGCTCGGTGGCTTGAGCGCTGGCCTGTGAACCAAAGGCTTACCAGTTCGATTCCCCAGTCAGGGGAATGCTCAGGTTGTGGGCCAGGTCCCCAGTAGAGGGCACGCAAGAGGTAACTACACATTGATGTTTCTCTCCTCCCTCTCTTCCCCTCTCTCTAAAAATAAATAAATAAAATCTTTTTAAAAAAGAAGAAAAGAAAAAAGAACTTGGGGCCTATAGTCACACTTCCTGGGGCAAAATCCTGCCTCTCATTTTGTGACCTTGGGCAAGTCACCTCACCCCTCAAATCCTCAGTCTCCTCATCTGTAGAATGGGAACGGTCATAGTGCCTTCCTCATCAGATTATAGTGAAAATTCAGTGTCAGAGTACAACACTTGGCTCCGGGCTTGTCATGTAGGAAATGCTTTTATAAGTGTTAGTTCCCAGGATGACACTTTTGGTTCTTGTTATTATTTTACTTTTGTCTTTATCATTTTCCTCATCCTGCTTTCTTAGGGCCACTTAGGGTTGCTTGTTCTAGTTCCTTGTGCTACCTGCTTTGTTTATTTATTTTTTAAAATGTTCCTTGATTAAAAATATAAACACTTAAAAGTATACACTTTTATCCAAAAAATTATGTTGTGGCTGTATCCATGAGATTTGATGTCATGATGGTCTTTTGTTCAAATAGCCTGTCACTGCCGTTTTTATTTCCTTTTTCACATGTGTTATTAAGAATAATTTATTTGTGTTTATTTATTTTGTGCATGTTTCTATATTCCAGAAAACGTGGCTTATACACATTCTACTTTTTGGAATTAACTAAGGTTGTGACTTAGTGCTTAGTAATGATAGTTAATACTTATGAAAAACTTAATGTTTAGAGATATTTTAAGTTCTTTATATGCAGGTTTTATTTAATTCGCACAATAATACTGTGATGTAAGCATAATTATTATCCAAGTTATACAGGTGAGAACACTGATGTTTAGAGAGATTGAATAATCCACCTAAGGTTTCACAGCTTTAAGAGCTGAGGGTGAAGCCCAAACTAGGAACCAAAAAAAGAATTAGACAAACGGACAACAACCCAGGGCACCACGCTAGCAAGGGAGACGCATTAGCCTTCCCTGACAGTGCCTAAGACTGGCGGCTTAAACAACAGAGAGGTATTGTCACACAGCCCTGGAGGCTGGAAGGCTGAGGCCAAGGGGTCAGCAGGGCTGGTTTCTCCCGAGGGCTGTGACAGAGGGGCACCTTTTCCATGTTTCTCTTCCAGCCTCTGGTGGTCCCAGTCCACCGTTTGCCCTCCGTGGCTTGGGGGAGCACTCCCTGGACTGCACCCCATCCTTACACGGCATCTCCCTGTGCACATGTCTCTGGGTCCAAATTTGTCGTTCTTCTAAGAGCACCTGTCATATTGGATCACACCCACCCCAAGGCCCTCATCTTAACTAATTATATCTGCAATGACCCTATTTCCAAAGGCTGCCACATCCTCAGGTACTGGGCGCTAACACTTCAATATATGAATGCGGAAGGGATACAATTCAACTCATAATGGGTGATAAATCCCCACAGAAATTAATTGAAAATAGCTGTCCAAGCTATTCAGGTCTCCAAGCAGGGCTTCTTAAAAACTGCTGCCCTGAACGCCCAGGCCGGGAGGCTGAGCTGGTTGGAGTGCCATCCCGTGCACCAAAAGGCTATGGGTTTGATTCTAGGTCAGGACATGCGCCTGGATTGTGGGTTCGACCCTGGTGGCAGCGTATACGGGAGGCAACCGATCAATGATTCTCTCGAACATCAGTCTCTCACTCTCTCTCCCTCTCCCTCATCAATGAACATACCATCCTCAGGTGAAGATTTTTTTTAAAAAAGAAGAAACTGCTGACATGTGAACTCATAATGGGTGACATGTGAATGGGCACTGCTCTGATGAAACACACAGGACTTGGAGAGGACATTAAAAACAAACAGACAGCCCTGGCTGGTGTGGCTCAGTGAATTGCGCGTTGGCCTGCAAACCAAAGGGTTGCCAGTTCAATTCCCAGTCAGGGCACATGCCTGGGTTGCAGGCCAGGTCCCCAGTAGGGGACGCACAAGAGGCAACCCAATGCTGATGTTTCTCCTCCCTCTTTCTCCCTCCTTTCCCTTCTGTCTAAAAATAAATTAAAAATCGTTTTAAAATCTATTTAAAGCAAATGAACAGGTAGATAAAACTCCTCCCCGGTGTTGGGATTTTTAAAAGATTATATTTATTTATTTTTAGAGAGAGGGGAAGGGAAGGAGAAAGGGAGAGAAACATGATCGTTTGCCTTTCGTACGCCCACAACTGGGACCTGGCCTGCAACCCAGGCATGTGCCCTGACCGGGAATCAAACCAGTGACATTTTGGTTTGCAGGACAACACCCAGCCCACTGAGCCACACCAGTCAGGGCTCCTTCCCTGTTTGGGGCTGTTTCTTCAATTCTTTTTCTTGGCATCAAGCATAGGCGAGTTCTTGGCTGCAACTCTGGGCAGAGCCACCATCTCTGAAGTTTCCTCATACTGGCAGCAGCAGGAGCTACAACTTGAATCTAAATGAAGTGCAGTGCTGTTTATTAGTAATGAAGCACTTTTTCCATAAAATAAGTTTACACCTTTCTGTAGTGCTCCCAAAAAACTATCTGGTCACACTGTCATGTTTTAAAGTGATGGAAATATATACCAAAGAAATGTACATTTATATTCCCCCAAAGGCAGGCATAAAAAGTCTGTGTCTCCACCGTTCCAAACTAGAAGCCTGAATTCTATCAACAGACTCTTGGCGAAACGATGCCATGGCTCCCGATCATAGTGACGAGGTGAAAGGCCCAGACACCGTATGATGTCACTCATCCAAGTATCAACAGGGGACAACTAATTGTTGGATGTCGGGGGGGCAGTTATCCTTAGGGAAGGGACATGAGGGGAGATTCTGGGGGACGGGTAATGTCCTGGTTTCTGGTCTGGTTGCTGAGTACATGGTATGTTCAGTTTCTGAAAAAATCATTGATCCGCAGTCTATGACAGGAACGTTTTCCTTTGAGTGCATTATACTTCAACAAAGTGAAAATATTAAATCTTGAAATGTTTGTTTCATAAAAGTATGGGGTCACATTTTTATTCTTGAATGTTAAAGTTTTTAAAAATAGTAAATCATTTCTCTCTACCCCCACAGGGCAGAAGCCAAGCAAATATTTAGAGGGAAAGAGCCTGCATGTATCCTGGATTCTCTGTACAAACCGTGATACTGGTAACCAAATAGTAAAGAGAGACGGTGTCTCTTTGTAAAAAAAAACATTTATCTAATAAATGAAAAACAAATCATGGAATCGGAAGAACACAGTTTTGCAACCATCAGTGAATAAATGGATCTGGGTATTGGGTTTCAACAGCTGCTAAAGGCCACGGAGAGAGAGACAAGCAGGCAGATGTCTCCTGGTGAAAGTAATTGCCAAAGGACTTGAACATGGGTCTGATCACGTCCCTCGGTTCAGCCGCCAATTTGCAGCAAACACAGAGGACAGAGACACCGCACCATGAGTATGTAATAAACAGAATCCAGAGTGTCGAATGTTCCACAGGGCAAAGCCCTGAATTCCTCGATAGCTAAATTATAAGAAAAGGAAAGGATGGAAGGGGAAATATGTAGGTTAAAGTTGACAGGAAATACTAATGCAAGTAAGATTAAACTGTAGTCTCTAGGGATGGATATTTCGGTGGCCTCTACAAAAGTCTATAATAGCTATGTTGGGGACCCAGGGGGATTGTGATTGAAATGGTCACATGTCTTCACCCAGGTAGTAGCTACAAAAAGGCCTAGTAATAAATCATTAAGCTATACATTTGTTTGGAAGGACTTTTTGTACTTGTGGTCTGTTTTATAATAAAATAGTTGTCAATAAAATTGCATATTAAATTGTTTACAGTTCCTTTATTGTTCTTTGAAAGTAATACCTCTTGACCATTTGCCTAAATCTGTCTTCTTCTGGTAAGTTGTTTACATATATAAAATGTGCTTTTACTGTTTTCAGAAGAAATTTTTAAATTATGCCTTGGTTTACAAGAAAACTTCATGAGCTGCATGCTAATTTGGTTGCTTAGTAAATTGTAATTGACCTAAAATATCTTCCAGGCATTAAGCGACATTTAATTCACTAATATTTGGAAATTTTTGCATATTAATATTTATCATCAATCACATTTAAAGCTTGCAAGTGTGACAGTATTCTGACTATACAGAAAGGAAGCACTAATAACAAAACAGAAAAAGAACCTGAGCGTTTGTTTTTATGACAGTTAGTTCTTCATGCTCTAGAGAAGCTGACGGCCTTCCATACCCTCCACCGTTAGATTTCTAGAGAATTCCCTGAAGATGTTATGATTTCTTGTAAGTGCTGATTTTAAAAATCTAATTACACACTCCATTTGGGATTCACCCTGTATTTTTAAAGAATTATTCTTTTATGGATGCGTAATTCACATACTACAAAACTGACCCTTCTGAAGTGCACAATTCAGTGCCTGGTAGCATATTCATAAAGCTGTGAAACTATTACCACTGTCTAATTCCAAAACGGTTTCATCACCCCGGAAAGAAGCTTTGTCCTCATTAAGCAGTCACACCCTACCCTTCCCTTCTCTCAGCCTCTGGCAAACATCGGTCTGCCTTCTGTCTCTATGGATTGGCTTCTCCTGAGCATTTCATGAATGAAATCATACAGTACAGGCCTTTTGTGTCTGACTTCTTTCACTTTACATAACATTCATGGCATATCCATGTTGGAGCATATATCAGTGTTTTCTTTTCTTTTTTTAATTTGTCTGCACCAGAGGACATTTTTCCATTGCTTTTTAGAGAGAGAGGAAGGGAGAAAGATAGAAATATCGATGTGGAGGGAAATTTTGATTGGTTGCTTCTAGTAAACGCTGGACTGGGGATCATATGTGCCCAGACAGGGGACTGAATGGGCCTGGACCAGAAATTGAACCCGCACCCTAGGCATATGCCCTGGGGAATCGAACGTGCAACCATTTGGTTACAGGACAACACTCCAACCAGCTGAGCCACACTGGCCAGGGCTTTATTTCTTTTTATAGCTGAATAGCTTTACATTTTATTTATTCATTCACCCACTGATGGGCATTCCAGCTGTTTCTACCTGCATTTTCTTTTCCAGTACTTTTGCAGCATTTACAAAAAGAGCTTGTCCTTTAGGCCAAACACACATACACAAAAAGAATAAATTTCCCAAAGGAGAAATCATATCAGCAACAACTTTATAAAACAATTTTTTAAAGTAAAAAAACCCAGTGCAATAAAACTACAACTTTAAAAAGATAAATGTTAATTCAAATAACATAAACAGAAATTTTGAAAGCCTTCTTCTAGAGCAGCAGGCCACCTGCACCAGAGGAGTGGCAGGGCTGATTGGGCAGAGTGGGTGTTGTGGGTGTTTGGAAGCAGCTAAGTTGGCTGGGGGAAAAAAAAAGTAAACCCAAAATCCTTTCAATTCAAAATGTCTACCATGGGTTGGCAGAAATGGACACATCTAGGGCACATTAGAAATACAGAACTTCAGGGTCTGACCAAGATAGAGGTGTAGGTAGTTACACTTTACCTCCTCACACAACCAAAAGACGGAAACAACCAATTTAAAAACAAAGAACAACCAGAACTGCCAGGAAATTGACTGTAAGGAAGTCCAACAACCAAGGATTTAAGAAGAAACATTCATCCAGACTGGTCGGGGGGGCGGAGACGAGTAGCGTGGGCAGAGTGGACGCGCAGCAAGGCTGTGGCTAGTGGACGAGGAGGTTCCACATTTGCATGTGGATAAACTGGGAGGAACAGTTGGGGAGTCAGACGGGCCATGCAACCCAGGGTTCCGGCGTGAGGAAATAAAACCTCAGAACCTCTGGCTATAAAAACCTGTTAGGGTTGTGGCAGCAGGAAAAACTTCCAGTCTCTTGAAGGCAGGGCAAGAGCTGAGCAAGCGGCATTGTTCCCTCTCTGACCCCTCCCCAACATACAGCATCACAACATGGTGAAGGGCATTGCCCTGCCCTGGCGAATACCTAAGTCTCTGGCCCTTACAATGTAACAGGTGATCTGAGATGAAGAAATATGGCCCAAATGAAAGAACAGATCAAAACTCCAGAAAAAAGAACTAAGCGATGAGGAGATAGCCAACCTATCAGATGCAGAGTTCAAAACACTGGTAATCAGAATGCTCAAAGAAGTGATTGATATGGACACAAAATAAAGAAGTAAAGGCTATACAAAGTGAAATAAAGCACAATATACAGGAAACCAACAATGAAGGGAAGGAAACCAGGACTCAAATCAATGATTTGGAACAAAAGGAAGAAATAAACATTCAACCAGAACAGAACGAAGAAACAAGAATTCAGAAAAAGAGGAGAGATTTAGGAACCTCTGGGACAACTTTAACCATTCCAACATCTGAAGCATAGGGATGTCAGAAGGAGAAGAGGAAGAGCAAGAAATTGAAAACTTATTTGAAAAGATAATAAAGGAAAACCTCCCCAATCTGGTGAGGGAAATAGATATACAAATTAAGGAAGCTCAGAGAGTCCCAAACAAGTTGGACCCAAAGAGGAACACACAGAGACACATCATAATTAAATGGCCCAACATTAAAGATAAGGAGAGAATCTTAAAAGCAGCAAGAGAAAAGAAGAGAGTTAACTACAAAGGAGTTCCCATAAAACTATCACCTAATTTCTCAAAAGAAAACTTGCAGGCAAGAAGGGGCTGAAAAGAAATGTTCAAAGTCATGAAAAGCAAGGACCTATCTCCAAGAATACTCTATCCAGCAAAGCTATCATTTAGAGTGGAAGGGCCGATAAAGGGCTTCCCAGATAAGGTCAAGTTAAAGGAGTTCATCATCATCAAGCCCTTATTATATGAAATATTAAAGGGACTTATCTACGAAAAAGAAGAAGATCAAAACTATGAACAGCAAAATGACACAAACTCACAACTATCAACAACTGAACCTAAAAAAACAAAAACAAAGCGAACAACTAGAACTAGAGCAGAATTACAGAAATGGAGATCACATGGAGGGTTATCAGCAGGGAGGGGAAGAGGGGAGAATGGATGAAAAAGGTACAGGGAATAAGAACCATAATTGGTAGGTACAAAATAGACAGGGGGAGGTTAAGAATAGTATAGGAAATGGAGAAGCCAAAGAACTTATACATATGACCCAAGGTTATGAATGGGGGGCAGGATGCTGGAGGAAATGAGGGTACTGGGCAGAGGCAGAGAAAGAGGAGAAAAAAGAATGGGACAACTGTAATAGCATAGTCAATAAAATATACTTAAAAGAAAAAGAAATGCAGAACCTCAGGCCCCTTCCCAGACTCATTCGATCCAAAGCTGGATTTTCACAAGACACTCCGGTTCCTCGCACGCACATTACATCATGCCAAACAGCGGTCTAAGGAGCTGTACCAAAAAGGTATGCGCTTCACCATGGGTCACATAGACCCTCTGCTCACCTCAGTTAAAATCATCAAACTTGCTAGGAGAGTAGGTCTTAATTATTCCAACCACTAAAAAGAAATGATAATTATGACATAAAAGATGTGCTAATTATGGCCACAATGGCCATATATTACAATACATAAATGTATCAAATCGGCATGTTGCACACCTTAAATTTATACAATGCTATAAGTCGAACACATTTCAATTTTCAAAAACCCACTAATTTTACTAGAAATAAAGGGGGGAAACTTGTTCCCTAAGGTGTGACGTGTCGTGGGATATCAGAACCCGTGATAACGGACTCTGGGTTAACAGGCTGGGGTGGAGGTGGGCACTGCAGCACTCACTTCTCCTCCTCCCTAGCATATCTGTTATTAGAGCAAGATGTTATGAGAAATACAGGAGAAAGAAACGGATGCCAAGTCTTGTCTCTAGTCCATTCAGGCTGCTATAATAAAAATACCATACACTGGGTGGCTTATAAACAACAGAAATTTTTTTCTCACAGTTTTGGAGGCTGGAGGTCTAAGAGCAAGGCACTGGCAGTGTCAGTGTCTGGTGAGAGTCCACCTTTTAGTTTGCAGATGGTCCACTTCTCCACATGTCCTCACCCTGCAGCAGGGCGGGGAAGCGCTCCAGGGTCCCCTTTGTGAGGGCACTTACCCGCTCACGAAGGCTCTACCCCACGACTAATCACCTGCCTACGGCCCCACCTGCTAGCACCATCACACTCGGGGTTAGACCTCAACCTGTGGATTTTGGGGGACACACACATACAGTCTGTTGTAGCTCTTATGCGTATAAACTTTTTTTTTATGAGTTTCAGTTTAGTATCTCACATATGAGTGAAACCATATGGTTGTTAGTTTTTTCTGACTGACTTATTTCACTTGGCATAATATTTTCAAGGTCCACCCATGTTGTTGCCAATGGCAATATTTCATCTTTTCTTATGGTTGAGTAGTATTCAGCCCAGAGGGAAGTATTCAGTTACCAGAGGGAAGGGGGCCAAATATATGGTGACAGAAGATGATCTCATTTTGGGTGGCAGGCACATGTTGCAATATACATACAGATCCTGTATCATAGAAATGTACACTTGAAACCTATATAATATTATTACACAATGTCATCCCAATAAATTTAGTTAAAAATATAAATAAATAAATAAAACTTAAAAAAACATGAAATAGAATCAGAAAGCACATAACAAACACACAGCAGAAGACAAATTTGGTCTCAAAACAGGAGAAAGTTTTTTTAAACACCCATGATTTGAGAGGATTAAGGAAGCATAGCCTCTTAAAAATAAGTTAAAAGGAGAAGTATGACAGATCAAGAGAGAGGCGCTAAGCCCACAAAAGGCAATAAAAAGTGAGCTGGCAGAGTTCAGGAGGAAAATGAGAGAGAAAAATAAAGTATTATATAAATTACACCCGTATTTCAAGCAGTGAGATTAGAATAAGAATGTGAGGTTCAGAACACTGTAAGATTGAACAGATTAAAAATCACCGGAGCTAAGATTTACACAAGTCTCAGCACTAACGAGGAGCGTGATGTTCCCGGGACACTTGACCAGAGCAGCACAGCGCTGGGCAATATCCTGGCCACGTCCCGGAACCTCAGGGGTGAAGGAAGCATCTTCCGAATCCCCAGTGTAAACAGGCAAGTCACGCTGAAGAGACGGAAAGATCAAACTGGTCTCAGACTGAGTCCCCGAAGCCCCCAGTGCCAGAAGACACTGGAACAAACAACTAAAATGTTAGGAAAGAGAGAAAGGATGACCCAAGAATTTCATCCTGTCCTAAGCTGTCCTTGAACGGACAAGCCTTTTCAGGTGCAAGAATTCAAGGAATAGAGCACACATCACTTAGGTTCCTTCAGAAAAACACAGGAAGGCAAAATCTAAACAAATCAATAAAAGAATCAAAATTAAGAACTCAGGAAGGTGAAGGCTGTGGGAAGAAAGGATGGTTATGTGAATCGAATACACTAAATTTAGCCTTAAAGCCAAGCCTCTGTGTTAGTTATGTTTGCCAAACAGAGTCATGAATGTTGTATATGTTGACCGCATAGAAAAGGGCAGTACATTCAGCTACTGAGAAGAGGAAATGGAAAAGGGGGTTCACCAAGGATGCCACGTCAGCTCAACTCTCTGAAGCGGTACCCCACCATTTCCCCCCGTTGCTGTTTGTTCTGGGATGACCTGCTGTCTTCTCCGTTACACTGAAGGGAGGCCTTATGTGTGTGTGTGTCTGTTCGTTACCTGACTCTCCTCCTCTACATGGTAAATTCCACGACCCAGGGGCCTTGTCCGACCTCTTCATCATTGTTTCCCTGGAGTCCAGAACAGTGCCTGGCGCACAGTAGGTGTTCAGTAAAGGTCGTGCAGTGAATTGATCAACACAGTCGAAAAACGGGCAAATGACAAGAGCAGGCAATTCGTAGAGAAAAGAACCCAAATAGTTTTAGAAAATATTAAAAGTGGTTCAGTCACACTCGAGGTGAATGACATGCAGCCCTGAAACTGGCTGCGCCGCTCAGCGCCTGTCAGATCCGCCAAGGCTGAAAACCAGAGAGCGTGCAACTGCGTGCAGCGCGTGAGGACGCAGCCGCTCTGGTGGACACCTGGTGGGAGCGCAGACAGGGACCAGCTCTTTCGACAGCAATTTGGCAATAATTAAAATGCACACATTTTTTGGAAATGTCCATGTTTGTGTGTTTTATTCATATATTTAATATTTCAGAGAAGCTTTAGGTTCACAGAGAAGTAGACAGGAAGGTACAGAGATTTGCCCCATGCCCCCTACCCTCACACACACATCACCAACATCCTCACCAGAGGGGACATTTGTTGCAATTGATGAACCTACATGGACATCATCATCACCAGTAGCCCACAGTTTACACTGGGGTCCCCCTTGCTGCTATACATTCTGTGGGCTTGGACCAATGAATAACGGCACACACCCTCTATTATACTATCACACACATTAGTTTCACTGCCCCCCAAATTCCTCTGTGTTCTGCCTACTCACCGCTCCCTCCCAGCCATGTTCATTTTTTCGAAGGAAATTTTATGCAGAACAGCAAAAATAAATATCGGTGAAGCTGTTCTCCTTAGGGAGCTGGGACATCCAGAGCCTTCCCCTCAGCTGTGCCCAGTGGTCCCCGAGGGGCTGCTGTCAGTGCTGGGGAACCTAAAAGAAACAGTTTCAAAACTATTTTTCTAGTTGATGAGGGAAGGGAATTGGTTTTTTCAATATTTTCTATTTTTAGATATTTTCCAAATATAAATTTCCAATATTTCCATATATATTTTCAGGATACTGAACATACTGCCTCATGTTTTGGGGAAATACACACATTTTTTGGTTCAGCAACTTTATTTCTAAGACTATGTTATATAGAACCTTACAAAGTTTTCTATTTTACATAGAACATTGATGATTCAAAAACATATATGTACAAGGATGTTTCTTGCAGCATTACTTGAGATAGCAAAAGACTAGCAACAAAATAAATATTGTACATACAAAAAATTAAAGTCATATTAACCAATATTGAAAAGAGTGAGGAAAACACACTTTCAATTATTGTTAATGAAAATATAACTTTATAAACTATTTACCAGCAATTCTTCTTTAAGAAATTTAATTTATAAAATACTTGTACTAAAGATGTATATTGGGTCCGGCAGAAGTAGCACCTGCTTGAGTGTGGTTGGTAGGGTAATAATATGGGTGTAACAATTTATAGTTTTAATTTGAACATTTCACCTAAAATATCATGTGGTGTGCTTGAGTGTGATACTGTTATGTTACAGAATTACATGCTTATGATTTTTTAATAAAAGATTTTGTAATAAAAAAGGGGGGCGTTATTTATGCAGGACCTTGTATAGAGGTATGTTCATTACAGAAGTGTAATGGAGAAAAAAATTGGAAACAAACTAAATCTTCACTACATTTTTAGTGTTTTTGAACAGCCGGTTTTAATTTTTATGTAATCAAATCTATTAATCTTTTCTTTTATAGTTTGCCTTTAATGCCTTGTCAAAGAAATCATTTTATACTCTGAGTTCATAAACATAGTAGACATTTTCTTCTAAGAATTTTAAAGTTGCGCTTCACGATTTTAGGTCTTCAGCTACTTGAAGTTCATTTCCTTGGGCATCAGGTGAGGTTCTAGTCCCACTCTTTTCCACGAGGAGGAGCGCGCGGTGGGGACAGGGCTTTTGACACCGCCTTCGGTGAGTCCAGGAGCCCACGGAGGCCCTGGTTCCACTGAGGGGCAGGTTTGCACTCTTGCTACTCTTGGGCCTTTCGTGATCTTGACCTTGTATGGGAGAAACTTGCGGCTACTTCCGGTTTCTTTGAGACTCAAAGGCTATCATAACCACGGGGTCCTCCCTGACGGGGCCGCTTCAGAACCACAAGAGGTTAATCTTTGTGTTTGTCTTTAATTTTCTGTTTCTTAGCAGTGCCTTTCATGTTCTATGCTTGGACTATGCTTATAGTAGAGGTGTCCTTAATAAAAGATTTTAACTCTGTGAAGCCTAAGAGATGCAATACCCGCCATTCCTGTGAATCCAAGTAATTCCGTTGAAGCTGAGACTGAAACTCGTTCCATCAACCAGAAAATCTCAAAAGGTCTTTCCTTGTTCTATAAGGGTCGTGCATTTGAACTCTAAGGCCAATTATCCTTCTGCCTAGATCAAAGGGTTGTTATGCCTGGAAAAGGGTTGTCATTGATCAGTCCTGAGGTTCTTCTTAGGAAACCTGAGTCCGTTACACAATTTTGTGTGATCAGTGGTGCTCCGTGAAGAATATGAGCAGCTCTGAAATAAAGACGAAAATCTGCACTGGTTTAGCAATGCCATTGGAAATCGGACACTTTTTGTTACAACCAGCTATTACATCATGTTCACATTAGCCCTCTTTCAAATATTGAACAAAACAGGTACTGTGGGAACATGCATAAAATAGTGGAGAAAATAGAAAAATGCAGTTCCGTCCCATTTTGCTAGTTATGGTCATCATGTCCTTTGGCCAATTAGAGCTGGAAGCTGTCCCATTAGTGGACAGCTCTTCCTTACACAGAAATCCTAGTGCAGATCAATTTCTTTTCAATATCCTAATTACTTTCCAGAACTACTTGCATTATTAGTCTTTTAGTCAGAGATGAGCTAAACTCTCTGAAATAAAAAATATTATATTGGGAGAAGTTGGTATACTTTTCAAATCATCCACAGACATTAAAATTCCAAGAGTTGGAATAATTTCTAATTTTGCAACCACATTCTTGAATTAAGATTGTAGTAGTCTTAAAAAAAATGCAGCAGTGCCTTAAAAGAATTAACAAAATTTTTAAACCAAAAAAGAGCAAGCATATTTTTAGTTAACTGGGCAAAAGTGTCAAACAAAAATTTCTTTTCCTACAGTAGTAGGGGAAAAAAATCATAATTTTGGTGAAGAAAATAAAGCAAGAAAAGAAAGAAAATTTTATCTTTAGAAATTGATAATCAACATGGTGGTTAAAGATTGCAGATTAAACTCAAATCTTTATTTCTGCTCCAAAACCAGGACAATGACAGAGAGGGGACGGTATTTATGACAAGAGGAGTAAAACCCACAAAATGAGAGTGGCAGAAGAGATCATTATAGGACAACATTTTTGTGAGTGAAAAGCAGCAGGAGAAATTGTGATCTGCTGACTGGGCCTGTGTTGCGGAACGCCACACTGGCGGGAGGAGCAGTGTCCCTCACAGAATGCCCAAACCTCAGAGCTTGGACACCACTGTCCCCAAATGGGAGGCATGTTTGAAAGGTTGTTTCTGAAGCATTTAGGGCCTTCCACCCAAGTACAAAAAGCCCCTGAAATTTGTTCTCTGAAAAGAGCATGTTGGGGGAGGGGCAGCCAACTCAGAGGAGAGAAGGGGTTAAGCAGAATCTATTGCTCCACGTTGAGACTGCCACCCTTCTTCCCTCACTGGGTTTTTGAAACGCCGGTAGTGACATTTATATCCCCACGGAAGATGTTGCAAGATTTTCTCTGGGAAAGCCGACTGGGTCAAAGGGGGGAAAAGCAACTAAAAACTAAAACAACAACAACAACGACATAATAAACACTGGAAAAAGTGACATCACGAGTTCCACAAGACCTCAGCCAGGGCACCCGCAGGGGCAGGGAAGCACCAATGCCTGACCGGGGCACGGCTTTGCATGAAAAGTACTCACTACAAGGAGAAAGCTAGAGATCAGCAGACATGTGGGGACAGATTCAGATGAAAATATTAGAGACAAAAATCACAGAAAAAAAAGCTACTTGGAAGGAATAGAGGTTACCTAAGAAGATGATAATTTTAAAACAATTATTAATATCTTTCAAGAGATTTTTTTAAAAAGGCATTGCACCAATGAAACAAGCACAGGATGATTATATACACATATAATTACCAATATATAAAATAAATAAATATTCTTGGAAATCATAAAAATAAAACATGAGAGCAGAAAAGGAAAAAATCAGTATAGGAATTTTGAGGAAATATACCAGAAAGTTAAAAAAAAAAGGCAGAGATGGAAAACAGAAAAGATGAAAGTACAAGACAATCAGAGGATTAGATTAAGGGTTCCCAACATCTGAACAATTGGAGTTCCAGAAAGAGAGAGTAGCAAAACAGAATGAAAGAAGTGATCAAAGAAATAATTCAACAAAATGCCATAGAATGGAAGTACCAGGGTTTCCAGACTGAAAGAGCCCACTGAGCATTCAGAGTAATATTGACAAACAGGGTCACATTAAGGCACATTATTATAAGGTATCAAAACAATGCGGACGAAGATAAGACACAAAAACAGACAGAGGAGAGGGGAGAATTTCTCTAGAGAATGCCAACTAAGGCAGTAGTACAGCAAGATACCGTATCTTTTGCCTATGGTAAGAATCTTATTGGTTTAACTCAGGCTTTATAGCTTTAGTCAAGAACTTTTCATAACGTTTTGGCTGAGAGAAAGGATATTCCATAACATTTTAAAAACATTTCTCGGAAAAGATCTCATACGCACACACATGCCTTGTGTAAGAACAAGATTTCTCCGATAATCTCACAATGATGTCGGCCTACAGAGTTTCCTATGTTCTCACAAGCTCAGGAAAATCTCTCTCTTTAAAAATGTATTTATTTTCTAAGCTGAAAACCAACTTATTTATGTGAAAGAAGGACAGGCTCTTCCAAGTAGTTGGCCCCACAGAAGCAGGTAAATCAAGCTCCTGGTTTGAAGATTCTCAAATCCTCTTTAAAATCAGAGCTCCATGACTTCCATGGACCCCATCAGAGGCGGACTGTGTTTGCCCCGTCAAACTATAGCCTGATGACAGTTTTCAGGAACGTCTCTGTTTCCCTTAAGTGAAAGGGGATTTGCTTATCGAAAACTTGCATAATGCAGTAGAGATCAGACTACTCTTAGTCCCAATATCCAGAGTGGGCTTTGCTCTTGGTCCCAGAGACGTGGCCGTCCAGCCGCAGTGCCTGCTCCTGCCGGTGTGCCTGATTCTCAGATCGGTCCTGCTTCAAGGTGCCCGAGCCCCGCCTGTCCAGCAGACACCTTGTCACTCACCCCACCCACACGCCTTGTCCCTGAGAGAGAGTGGCAGTGTCGTGGAGTAGCTCCCGGAAGTCCACTGCTGATCAAGGATGGGGGGAACTGACGCGGGCACGGGGCCTGCCCAGGCCCAGAAAATCCCTCAGAGCCCTTTGCTGCCAAGCTCTCCTCCCAACCTTCGCATCACACTCCTGCCATTCTCTCTCTCGTACCCACTCCCGCCCCACTTGTCTGATCTCTGCTCATCACTAACACGATCATTAGAGGTTCTCTATTTTGTAGTCCCGTTTCACATGAATAATTCTTTGAACATAACTGAGGACGGTTGTCCTGCAGTACAGCATTGTTGACAAGCTATCTAACCATGATTTGGGTATACGATTCCTCAAAACATTCCTCAATTTAATTAGTTCATTGAAATAGAAATGTGTCTTTGTTGATTCTTTCCACAGCCAATTACCCTCTCCACCATCTCTCCCAAAAGAAATTTGTCTTTTTTCCCCCCTCAGGCACATGATTCACTAGCCTGGAAAGGAGTAAAAATGTTGCACTTAAAAATAAAACACGCTTCTATTCAGCATGACAGATGATGAAATCAATTATTGTCCATGCTTCCGGGTGCGGTTGAAAGGATTGATGCATAAACAATAGCTCCTTTAAAGCTGGTCACAAAAACACACGCAAACGCACGCCCTGCACACTCATTCCTCCGCCATCCTTCATAACCGACTTCTGGGGCACCGCACACAACACGTGAATTCCCAATGTTGGGCTGTTGTCGGAAAGTGAGCTTTATAATCTGATATTACAAAAATTTGATAGGAAGGCAGTCAGACTTGTCGGCTGCACTACGCGCACCCCTGGAAAGCTCTGTGTTGTGGAAAACTGCGGCTTTCCTCCCATTGGGGAACTGAAGGGAGGTGGTTCCTCCTCCCCATCTCTCAGCAGCCTGAGTGTGGTCATATGACATAAGGTGACAGACCGATATTGCTGAAGGAGGAACCCAAAAGCAGAAGGTCAGTACAGATCGTTTCTAATGGCTGCAGCTGAGTCATGAGCCTGGTGGCACTGGTACCATCACCAGCCACCTCTTCAGTTCTGCCCAAGCCTGGCTCACTAGCTTTATTGCATATGGTCAATCCCTTCGCATAAATTTCCCTTTTAAAAAAAGTGTTTTAAATCTTCACCTGAGGACATGTTTATTGATTTTAGAGAGAGGGGATGGGGGAGAGAGAGAAAGAGAGAGAGAGAGAGAGAGAGAGAAACATTGACGGGCCTCCCCCCGCTTGCACCCTGGCCAGGCATCGAACCTGCAACCCTTTGGTGTACTGAATGGTGCTCCTACCACCTGATCCGCCCGGCCAGGACCATAAATTCCCTTTTTAATAAAGGTTCGGATTCAGTTTCAGTTGTTTGTAACCAAGGAATTACGATCCATTCTCATGAAGTTTATGACTTTATAGCTGTCAACCAAACCTCTTTCAGGGACATTGGAAGAGTCTTGGCACGTCTGTGCGTGACCAAAATGTGGAGAACTTCCTCTTCCCCAAAGCGGCAGAATCGGACATCTTACCAGGCATTACAGGGTTGTCACTTGCAGCAAAAGTGGTCTGGCAAAAAAACGTACCATTTCCAAGCACTGACCATCTGTGTAATTTCAAAAGGGGCTCACGAAATAAGATTTTGTTTTCTTGCACGGCCATTACCATGTAAATGGTGACTATAAAAAAAGGAGGTGATTACATAAAAAGATATCTGCATTTTCTCCCAGTTTCATACTGAAAGGGAATGAGGAAGCTGCCAATTGCTTGATGATTTGCCTCAAAACGTTAAAGACAAGGTCAACTACTCCAGAGCGTGTCATCAGTCAAGAAATCCACTTCCACTTTCTCCTCTGTTCAGCTTCACAAACCATCTCAACCAGTCGCCACACGTGGCTTTACTTAAGCCTCAAAACACAGCAGAGCCCTGTCCAGGGCACATCAAGAGAAGGTTTCTGTGAAACGGGAAGTGCAAGGCTTAAGAAGCCTCTGTCTCTTTTGAGTTGAGATTTTCTCACTCTACCCCCTCACCGAAAACCCCTTCTGCCACCCATCTTCTCAGGAACAGGTGTGAAGTGTGCAAACGGTTTGCTGTGCACTTTAATTGACAGAAAACACCATGGCTTTTGTGTTCCATCACTGCGACCCCTCAACGACCCCTCAACGAGGCAAGGAAGAGCAGTGCTCAGGAATCATCAGCCTCCTCCTTCTTGGACCTTTCGAATTAAGGTGGGTCTACAAAATAAATAAAGAAGCATGGGTTCATTTTTCATTTCGAAACCCAGTTTTATGGATTTCCAGTTTGTTTAACCTGCATACAAATAGGTGATTTTTATGTTAACTCAGTATAGGACATTCTGGAAATTTATAGAAGTAAACAGCATACAGCAGATTCTACAGTTCATTCAAAAACTTAATTTGTTTAATGACTTTTAATCCTTAGGTTACATGCAGATTAAAACACTAGTTCAAAATCTGTGTCTTCCTAAAACTCAGCAGTTGTCAAGCAGAGTTGCTTGTTTTTGTTCTGTTCTGTTGTTGTTTTCACATTTCTTGAACAGTTTCAGTTTGGGTCACGGGTACATTTTGGGTTTTTTTAGGTTTTATTTTACCTCATCCCCTCATCCCTTGCCTTTTGCAACCAGCCCCTTGTTCTCTCGATCTGTGAGTCTGGTTCTGCTTTGGTTTGTTTATTCATTCGTTTTGGTTTTTCTGAGTCCCTGTGCTAGTGAAGTCATGCAGTATTTGTCTTTCTCTCTCTGACTCATTTCACTCAGCACAATATCCTCTACGTCCGTCCACGTTGTCACACATGGCAAGATTTCATTCCTTTTAGGGCTGAGTAATATGTTCCCCTGTGCACATGTACCGCATCTTCTGTATCCACCCGTCTATGGATGGACACTTTGGCAGCTTCCAGATCTTGGCTATTGTAAAAAACGCTGCAGTGAACATAGGGGTGTATACATCTTTTTGAACTGGTGTTTTTGTTTTTGTTTTCTTCAGATAAATACCCTGAAGTGGAATTGCTGGGTCCTACGGCAACTCTGTTTTCAATTATTTTATGGGATCTCCGTATGTTTTCCATAGTGGCTGCAACAATTTACAATCCCCCAGCAGCACACGAGGGTTCCCCTTTCTCCACATCCTCGCCGACCCTTGTATTTGTTGATTTTTTGCCTGCAGCCGTCCTGACCAGTGTGAGGTGAGATCTCACTGTGGCTCTGACTTGCATTTCCCTGATGAGTGTGATACTGAGCATCCTTTCAGGTACCCGCTGGCCATCTGAACATCCTCTTTGGAAAAATGTCCATTCAGATCTTCCGCCCGCTTTGTAATCAGATTGTTCGCAGCTTTCGCTCTTGAGTGGTATGAGTTCTCCTCAGTGGAGCGCCGTTCGGTCAACACGTGCAGCCGAGCCCCCGTGTTGTTCAAGGACCGTCTCTGTGCTCGGGAATCCGCGTATGTGGGGGTAGACTGTAGTTACGGCGAATTTTTCACTGCTTGGGAGGTGGCCACTCCTGACCCCGACGTTGTTCAACAATGCCTTGTAAATATCTGTGGAATTAGTGGAGCTGGAAAATAAGATATCTCCAATCAATGATTATTGTATGGTTTTCAAGCTGCATGTAACTTTCCTCCCAGGGCTACGCTGGAGGGGCTGCCACTGTAATGGAGCCAGTGGCTGGGCTGCGGCTGGGTTCTGGATTTCCTGCCCCCAGTTCGATCAAAGCGACTTTGAACTGCGGGTTCTTGCATAAAATCTCATTTGAAAATGAGTTTAAATTCCAAAGTAATGTGTGAAAAATCACTGCTCTACCTGAAGTTCCCTTCAACTCTAAAAGGTATTGCCATGTGAGAATGACCCCTGTTGCTTGTTCTTTCTCCAAACAAGTAGGTTCTGTCTGTAAAGTATATATCAAACTGTGTGCTGTCCAACTGCCTCCCCAAGCGCATACCTGCCCCTCTTCATCCATCTCCGACACAGCGATGAGAATTGTATTTCCATGATGTAAATGAGACCATAACACTGCTTTCTAGCCCCGTTCGTCTTCTTTTGCCTCCCCAGGAAGCTAAACCTTTGCCAGTTTAGGGCTGTTCCCAGAGCTTCATGCCTTTTCTTGGGACATCCTGGCCCTGGTCTGCAAGGATAACTCACCTGCCAGGCCTCAGCTGCCACGTTTCCTCCCCGGAAGGGCCTTCCTGGGTTATCAGGTCCACGGTGAGTTAGCAAGCCTCTCGGAGTCTTCCTTCTTCACCTGTTCTTTTTCATTGACTTTATCATAATTTTAATAATATGCATGTATAGATTTTGTTTTCTTGTTTCATGTCTAGTCTGTCTGCTAACTTACAAGCTCTAACACAGGAACTTTTTCTCTGTTGCTCAACAGAGCCCAGGAGCGTACCTGGTGGGTGCAGTCCGCAGTTGGTAAATATTTGTTGAGCAAATGCAAGAAGTAACGAGTTTAAATTACAGGGGGTAGAATTACTTTTTAAATAGAACAGTTTACCAAGGGATTATCTGAAGTATCAATCAGTGAAAACCTTTAAATCTGGGAAAGGGGTCATGCAAATTTAAAATCTAAATATTCCATTTTTAAATCCCTGGATTAAATATATTAAGGAAAATAATGTTTCATCACCTCTAACTGTGGACAACTTTGACTCAGTTTGTCACTGAAATTGTCATGATTTTCATCAAGCATTTTTCTTATCACAGGTGGCTGTGTATTTAATGCCCATAACCTCTCTGTAGATATGACCACCGACATGGTGTGCCTAGGTTCACATTTGGACTTCTTCATTGTCTGTGCAACAGCAAATGGCGGAAGCTTTTAAATAACTTATTTATGTAGCAGTGATCTATTGACACTGCAAACTGTCTACTCCCTGCACTAAATCACTGTCACAGGGAGGGTTTGCTGGGGAAGTCGAGGCAGAGGATGCTCAGGGACACCTGTGGGTTCCTCACCTCCTTTTCCCACACTCGGAACCCGAGGGCTGCTCCCCGCGCAGAGCTCTACAGAAGCTCTCCACTCGCTGAAATGCCAGCGTCTCACCCGGCCCCTAGATGCGCTCACGACTTGGCGTTCTCTTCCTTTCCGTCCCCGTTTTCTTTTGGTTCTTCTACATGTATCTGACATTTTAGTTCGTGTGTGATAAACACGCAGAATTTTAGGACTAAAAATAGCAATGTCATCAAGGCTCTTGTTTGATAGATGAAAAAGCTGGGTCCCACTGAGATGAACTGATAGACACCCAGTAGACACTTAATCTTTTGCTGCCTGAGCAAATTTCCCAAGATTGCACTCCTACATAGTGGAATAGTTGACATTAGAAAGCAGCCTACCTAGTCTCCAAATTGCTACTACAATCATCATGATAAATAATATTTATTGAGTAATTACTATGTGCCAGGCACACATGGATACAAATTTAATCCTCTGAGTAGCCTTATGGAGGAAACTGGGGCACAGCAGACCTTAAGGAATTTGACCTAAACTGCAGTTAGTGAGTGGCACCACGGGGATTTGAACCCCAAAGCCTGTATGTGTAAGTACTGTGTAATAGTGCCAATATGTGTGTAGCTATCTGCACCTCCCAAACTTTCTCTCATATCATGTCTCCATCTTGAATGTCCTTTGTCCAATTTTTCTCGCTTCTTCCACGCAGCATCACCATTCTTCACGGACCACCTTAATCACTATCTCCTCCGCAAGGCCCTTCACAGCATCCTTTAGCGCAGGGCGCTGTGTGGGTCTGGGTGGGCAACTGCTGCCTTCATGGCAGTTCCACGGATAGGTGTGCCTGGTCGCATGGCTCTATCATCCAGAGTGGTTGAGTCAGAACATGTATGCATTGAACTATATATTTTATAATTAATTACAAATTCTATAGTTTTAATGTAGGGTGAAGAGGCGATTAATTTTTCTGGTTGTGTCTGGAGATGAATTATATTATTAATAGATTTAATTACAAGGGGGCATTACAATGCATTTGTTTATACAGGGTATACTAGCTCTAAATCCATTCAGGAACATTCCACTATCGATTTAACTGGTCCCGTGTTGATGGACACTTGGGTTACTCCCAACATTTTCCTTTTGCAAATAATGTTACAATGAAGAACTTTATCTGCATCATTTCTTATCTTCACAGTGTTTAAATTTTTAATTAATTAGTAACATTAAAAACCCAAGGACATTTTTCACCTGAAAAATCTAGTTTCTGCTATTCTGGGTTCTTCTTCCTGCTCAGTAATAATTATCTGTAACTAAAAAGTAGCTGCCTGCGTCTGACACAGTGTATCTGCCTGTAACAGCTGCCGTAAGGAAACACAGCAGGCTGGGTGGCTTAACAACAGGAATTTATCCCTCACAGTCCCGAAGGCTGAGATGTCTAGATCAAGGGGCCAGCAAGGGCCCTCTTCCGAGGCCTTTTCTCTTGGCTTGTAGGTCATCTGGCTGTGACCTCAGGTGACCTTTTCTCTATGCACCTGGGAACAGGAGAGAGTACCCTCTGGTGTCTCTTCCTGGGAGGGCGCTAACCCACCTCATTTAACCTTGTCTCTGGAAGGCCTTATCTGCAAATGTAGCCACTTTGGGGGTAGGGATTCAACATGTGAAACTGGAGGGGACATAGTTCGGACCACAGCACGAGATGTGTACTCCCCAGCCGACCCCCATCTCCATCGCTCCTTGTCTCGCTGGCACTGACTGGAATCGGTGCCATCCATCGTTACACGTGGGTTGCTGTACTTCTCAGGGCGGGGAAAGAGCAAACGAAGTCGTTGCTGTGCATCTGCCTCTATCAAAAGTGAGAAAGTGCAGTGGAGACTGAGAAAGCCGGGAGTTTCAAGCAAAGACGAAGATACATATTTTGGTGGAAGTAAACAATATTCTTACGTGTTTATATGCAAGCTGAATGTAACTTTGTCAAACAATGAAACTTGAGACACCCGTATGCAGCAGGGTCCGTGGAAGGGTCCGTGCCCGGTTTGCTTTACACAGTCAGGTCACCTGCGGGGCCCTGCGTGCATTCGAGTCTGCGGTCCCTGCTCAGCCCTCTCTCAACCCCTACAGCCCTCGCCTCCACAGACGATGCCTCGCCTGCCCTCCCAACCACGCAGGTATGTAAATAATGAGATGAGCCAGCAGGTGCCACCAGCCTCAAACACTGGCAACAAAGTCCTAAGCGTTATCTTTTTCTGCTCTCAGAAATTGCTTTAGGTCTGTGGAACTGCTACTCTTTGGGAAACGGATCGCTACCCCCTCTTTCTATACGCATTGCAGGCATCATTTAATCTGTTTTCCAGCCTCATACATACACTGCAGTGCAACTGATGGAGGCCAAGTCCCTATGCAGCGGGGGACGGAAGCGGAGCTGGCTAAGCCGGCTGCCCCGCCTGACTCTTCAGCTCAGAAGGAAGCCAGGATGTTTGTGTTTGCTCATTTCTTTCCCTACAGAGGAGCGTGTTGCTTGCTGCAGTGCAGCACGCTATGAATTCAAAACAGGATAGAACACTTCGGTGAGTTACGTTTCAGATGAATGTTCAGTTTTGGCCAGTGGCCCCAGAGGGTCTCAAACCACAGAACAGGGGGAGGGAGTATGTAGGGAAACAGATTCCTGTAGAACTTCCAGGTTTTCCTGTGCCTAAGAAATTCTGAGAATAATATCCTTTCTAGAAGCAAATCGGCCCTCTTTTCAAGGTAAATAAAAGGGATGCTTGCTCTACCATGTGCAAACGCAGTGAGCAGCAGCTTCAGAGTGATCAGGATGTGAACGTGTTACTCTCCAAGTCCTAGATTTCCTTTTTATTTTCGGCACATGTCACCCGGCAAACACCTTCTTTGTCTGAGATGGTCGGTAGTGAAGGGGGCAATGCCAGTCTCAGTGAGGCTGCTCTTGGCTTCTGGGGACAAGTTTTCCCTTGCCCGTTGTCGTTGAGCTTTTGCAGCAGTGCCTCACCCCTGTCTGGTGTGAGAATATTTGCCAGAGTCTAAAGGAAAAAGGCACCAGCCGGAATTTTTTGTAATTCGGCCGACACTCCGGTGTAGTAACTACTTTTTCTTGCAGTGTTTATGACACCTACGGGTACGGTGGCCGTCACCCCAGAGCAAGGTAATTACTGAGAACTCTCACGGAGTTTACTGGGTGCTTCGTGGACTTCTGTCTCACTGAACCCTTCACCGAGCTAATGAAGACGGAAACTAGGAGCGTTCATTGTTCCCCAAGATTCCAGAGCTCTCGGTGCCGGGCCTGAGACCCCGACTCAGACCTCATTGTTCATTCACTCATTCATTTCATTTTCTCTTTCTTTCTTTTGTTTTTAGCTGTGGAAAAGCACTTAACGCGAGATATGTCCCCCTAATGCATTTTTAAGTGTACATTATGGCTGACTGTAGGAAGCGTGGTGCGGCAGGTGTCTAACAAATGACGAGCTCAGTCAGTCACATTTGTCATTCATTTCGTTACAGCCAATAAATACTGAGCTGGTGACAGCTCTCTAACCCCGAGGCCTCTTCCCCTGGTCCTAAGATAGTCTCCCTTTTGAGTACTGTTTCGGAGTCAAACAATGTCAGAGTAACATCTTGGCTTCTACACAACCTGGTGTTGTATAAGTGAGGGTTATTGGGGTTGTTGGGGCTGGAAGTCGTCCATTGTGATGCTGTCTTAACAGGCCAGGCTAGAATTCCCCGCGAGGCAGACTTGTTGTCCGTTTGTTGGGAACGATAGGTTACCTGACTGCCTGCAGGCCAGCCTCACACACGCCATTGGGAAACGTCGGCCTGGCTTCCGGAGTCCTTTGGTCCTTTTGCAGACTGTGAGGGAGTAGGCCAGGCAAGCCGAAAGAAATGACATGCCTACAAATTCCATATAGGTTGCTGCTGGATTTTGTTTGGATCTGTTTTGATATTTTCTAACCTGTCTTCCTATTTCAGTGAGCCAAAAAAAAAGTGCAGAGAAATTAAGCTAATAAGAACCAGAAAGACATTTTTAGGTAATAAGATAGAACTCACATTGGCCTCAAACCCATTCACTTTCTTTAGCAACAAGAAAATTGAGAGACTTAGGGGACGATAAATTCTTTCCTCTTGGTATGTTGCGATCTTAACGTTACACACACATAGATATTTCTTTGTATTTTTGATGAATAACATATGATTCCATCTAAGAAAATCAAATTAAAAATTAATCCTCCGTAGATAAGTGAACGCAGATCATTTTACAGGATAAAATCTATCTGTTGGAATTATAGTAAACTGACACACACACACTTTAATTTAACAATGACTGTAATGGTAAACTCTTCTCCTCCCTGGGTCTGAAACCAGCTGTGCTCATCAGGCACCTGGGTCCTTCCTACATCACAGGTGAAATGGGAAAGTGGGGGCGCAGAGCACTCTTTTATTAGGACACAGCAACCTGCTTGGGTTTCAACAGCGCGCACATGTGAGCCACTCAGAAGGAGAAGGGGACTTGACTTCTGAGAAAATTCATTTCAGGTTTTCCGATAAGTCTTTTTAAATTCTGACATGAAGTCCTACAGCCACACTGTGCTTTAGAAAAGCGTACCAAATGGTGTGCGCAAACTTTAGATTTTGATAAATCCGTAGTTATCACTGACTCTCTGATCGCTGAGCCCGCCGCAAAGGGCAGAAGCAGCGGGCAGCGCAGGTGTCTCCGCGGGCAGAGAAGGCGGACCCAGGGCCTCCTGGCCGCTCTGCAAGAGGGCGGGAGGGTGAGACGGAGGAAGGAAAGGAGACCAGGTGGGAGCCTAACCCTCGATGAAACTACACGTTCGTCACGGAAAGTTTTGAGAGGGGCGAGAACTACAAAGGAAACCACCACTCAAAATTCACCTCCGATTTTTTTCATGGGGCTCTTTCCCACTAATCTCTTTACAGTGTTCTTCATATTTCCAATAGGAGTTATAAAATCACGTCTACCTTCGTGCTTGTTTCCAAACGGAAGTAAGCGAATTTAAAGGAATTTATAGAAAAGAAAGAAACAAAATGAAAACAATCCATTGTCCAAGCACAGAGAAGCACCCATGACTTCCACACTGCACCTGACCCCCGTGTGCCCCGCCCACGCACTGGCCCCGGTAAAGCGGACAGCCTGGCGGTCAGGTACGTACGGTTGTTTTCATTTTAAACGACAGGAAACTGAGGTTCAGAAAGATCAGGCTGGGGAGTGAGCCAGATCAGTGAGACTGTGAGGACTGTCCTTATCTGGCAGTATCTGTCCAAGCTACGTGGGTGCACCTTTCTACGCTTTTTCTGGAAAAAAAAATCACCTAAATACATATTATTTATTGAAATGGAATTATTTCCATTACTATTTGTAAATTCTCTGTTTTAATTTGAAAATACACAGTGAACATTTCGTGTCAGGAAATATTTTTCCCCAAAATCATTTTTAATGCCTCTAATGTTTCCATTCATTGATATGCCATAATTTAATTAGTTATTCCCTAGTGTTGGTTATTTTAGTCTCTTCTCATTATTTGCTCTAATAAACAATGCTAGAAATGAATCTGTGTAATTAAATGATAATAATTTCACATCTGCACCTTATAGAACCATAATTTATAGATGTGAAATGGTAGCATGAAAGTTCATAGAATTTTGGCAAAGCCTGACAAATCAGTTCCCAATGGTCGTGCCAATTTAACTTTGAATCAGTGATGTGCATCCCTGCCCCTCCACCCAAATGGAGCTTGTGTTAGTGTTTTCCCACTGACTTCTTGCATTTACTTGGAGCATAGTTCGGACATTGGCACATGACCCTAGCTGGACATCTGGGTTTTCAGCGGAAGCAGGTGAAGAAGATGACCCCTGGCCCATGCCATCCGGGCTGGCAGGAAGTCGTATCAGCGCCGTTGGTTCGCACTTTCCCCGTCGCATGGAGGAAGCCCACTCGAAGTGGTGGGAGAGGAGGGCCACACACAGAGGGGTGCTGAGGAGAGGAAGAAGCAAGAAATCTCAGCAATGTGGAGTTCAGTTCGGTCTGCATTTAGTCAC
Source organism: Mormoops blainvillei (assembly GCA_004026545.1). Classification (NCBI taxonomy): domain Eukaryota; kingdom Metazoa; phylum Chordata; class Mammalia; order Chiroptera; family Mormoopidae; genus Mormoops; species Mormoops blainvillei. Next base: position 6,307 of record PVJD01004612.1, on the reverse strand, counting down.
ACTGGTTTTTCTAGTTATGGGAGCCAATGAGTGCCCTTCTTTTTGGATTAAACTGGTTTGGGTTTCTGCCTTGGCAAGTCATGTCTAAGTGCTTCATAAATCATAAAGGGGCCATAATAATTTGAGGTAGTGATAACATCTGGAAGAAAAGCATCATTTCATCCTGGCTGGTGTAGCTCAGTGGATTTGTTACGGAAAAATGAAAAGACCAGACACTGAGGGGTTAGGAGCACGATCTTTATTTACGTGCACGGGCCCAGAGGAGACAAACTCCAAATTCTGAGCCCAGAACAATAGCCCCGCATTCCCTTTATGCTGGGCTAAGTGGGGTAAGGGTCTTGGGAGGCGTGGTATAGATTTGGCGCGAAAAGGGTTTACAGAGGTGAAAGAGAAGCATTTACATCATAAGTCAGGGCAATTGGCATGAAAAGGGCTTACAGAGGTGGGAGAGAAGCATTTACATTATAAGTCAGGGCAATTAGCATTTCATCTTTGGTAACAACCTTGATTTCCTCTACAGATTGAGTGCCAGCCTGAGAACCAAAGGGCCGCCGGTTTGATGCCCAGTCAGGGCTCATGCCTGGGTTGCGGGCCAGGTCCCCCATGGGGGGCACGTGAGAGGCAACCACACATCGATGTTTCTCTCCCTCTCTTTCTCCCTCCCTTCCCCTCTGTTTAAAAATAAATAAAACCTTTAAAAATCATTTCTTTTAATATTAGTCCCCCAAAACTCTTAATCTAAGTTTCCTTATCTGCAAGGTGGAGATAGTGACACTCGCTCTGCCTATTTCACAGGGTTATTTATAGATAAGGGAGTAAATACACATGACATCTAAAAACACTCCAAAGATGGGATGTATTAATTTAGTCAATGGCACATTTATTTTTATTAACCTTGTACACCATATTTGAACGAAATAACTTTCATATCTTTATCTTTATCTGTGCTACAGCCTCCTAATAGGTTCATTATAGCTCATAAATGTGTTTTATGATTAGATTTCTGTAAGGTCGACCTTATTCAGAGGTATTAGAAAGGGCTTGACTTGTATTATCTCTTTCTACTCATGTAAAATTCACTACAAGAAGAAAAATCACTGCTGTAGTATTTCTTTCACTGTAAGCTGCACAGTTCAATTATCAATGTAGAAATGTCTCAGTTAAATAGCAGTTTCAACTCTCACATCAAACTTGATGATATCAAAGCATCAGGGCACTGCAAGGTGTCTAAGTGCTCAGTGTCCCCGAAGGTGGCCTTCACTCCTCAGCGAGCTCTTCACAGTGGTCCCCAGCCCATAGTCCTGAAAGAACAGCACAGATCATGGAAAATTACTGTTAACGTGTTTAAGTCCCCACATCTTGGAATAATTAGTGTATATGGGAAGAATTTCTCTGAGCTGATTAAAACATAGGCAGATAAATGATGGGGCTTTTGTGTCTATCATTTCCTTTTCATGCCACTGGAAAGACTGGTTCTGCTTTATTCTCTTTTAAAAAAGAAAGCTTTGCTTGAGTCCTGCATAGCATCTGCTGAAGGACACCATGATGTTTTAACATGACAGGCACTTCCATCTCATGGGTTCAGAATTAAGCAAATTCTTGAAGATTTATATGTAAAATACGGAATGCAACCCCAAAGCATCTTCGTCTGTGTCTCCCGCTACCCCTGCAGAATGCATTCCATCCTCTCAGAAGAAGACGGACGGCAACGGCTGGATCCCTGCCCTGAAGGACGTGGGCAGGACACACACGGGACGCACAGGGGTTCCAGCCTGCAGCCGCGCTGTGCTCTGCATGTGTGGTTTTCTTTGCATGCTTTTTGTTTGTCTGTATGCTTGCTTGTTTGTTTTAAATCGAAGATATATATTCTTACATATAATCCCTTTTAAACCTCGAGATAACTTCCAGGAGAGAGAACAAGGTTCATATTGCCATGTTTGATGGTAAAAAACAAAAACAGTCCCTCCTCCTTTTCATCTCCACTGTGGTTGGTCAGTAAGGAGGTATAATTCGTCAATATCTATGATGGGCCTGCTACATTCAGATTGAACAAATCTTTTTTTTTTTAAACAACTATCATGTGTCTAGCACCGTGTTCTCGACTTATTTTATCTCAACTGTGACAGTAGCTTCACGAGATGAGTGTTTCTATCATCATTTTACGTTAGGGAAGTTAAGGTTTAGTTTGTTGAAACAACCAGCTCTGAGATTAATGTTATTTGTTCAAAGCCATGCAAAAATAAGTCAGAATTTCACTGCAGGCCTTTCAAATCTATGGTGTTTGCTCTTTCGACTCTCTTCCTTCGGATCCCGAAAATTCTGAGTAGTTGAATGGATCACAGATGACATCTATAATGAACCTCAAAGACGTCATGCTGAGCGAAAGAGTCCCATCCTATGTGAATCATGTATGCGAAATCCAGGCCCAAGCCAAACTGCTCTGTGTAGACAGAAAGCAGACAGTGATTGACAGCTGTGGGAAGGCATGGGAGGCAGTGCCGGGAAACGACTGGGAGGGAAACAAGGGCTTTTCCAGAGGCAATGGCAGTGCTCCGCGTTGGTGGCCTGGATATATTCAATTGCTAGAACTCATTGCACTGAACACTTACGATGTGTGGATTTCAACATGTTATTGTTTTTCAGTTTTTTAAAAAAGAATATCATGTTTAAATGACTTAACATGTAGTATCAAGCACCTCTCCTTCCCCGGTAATCTCCATATTTAATGTGCAGGAATTTCTACTTTGGAGCCGAAAATACAAAATAATACATTTAATGTCAATAGTCTCTTTGAATACCACTTTGGCCAGAGCTGCTGTTTGAGTCAGTGAAACGATTCAGGAAAAATGTGAACTATTAGGCGCAATCTCCAGAGATTCTTAATCGCACCTGGAATCTGTGGTCAAGTAGTAATGATAGTATTGATGGCAGTGAACCTTCACTGAGCACTTTCCAAGCGCAAGACAGGGAGTAAATGCTTCACTGCCATTTCCCGCCGTCACCCGCACAGCGACGCAGGGGGTGGGTCGTCGTCGCCCTGGGCAGATGAGCTCTCCGCGGTGCACGCAGGTGAGCCGGAGCTCCGCCGAGGGAGCCTGGCTCTTCGTTCATGTGTGCAGGACAGAATGAATGAAAAAAATGGAAGGAAATGAACAACAGTGTAGAATGGCTAACGTTAACTTTTGTTTCTTTCTACTCTTGTATTTTATGGGTATTTCTATACTGAGTATGGATTGCTTTAGAAGTAATAAAATGCATTCTAAAATAAACAAAATATAAGTTTGGAACTGAACTCCAAAATATCTTGGAAGTTAAAAAAAAAAGAAATAAGGTTTAGACAATGTAAATAGTCCATTTCAGTGTGGTTGACTAAAACTACATTTTAGCCTCAGAAAGCTAAGTATATGCACAAAGTTGTTATTGTCTGGCTTGAAGGGAAATATTTAACAGCATTCCTATTTTGTAAAATTAGAATTGAAGAAGTAAGCTTTAGGTTATAATGACCAAGCCTATTTGACCTTTGCCCCTTAGGTCTGATGTTCTGTGTCTAAAACTTGATTGAACCTGATTAACATGACAGCACACCATGTCCCTGAAGGATAAAATTGATAATTTTGCAATAGAATTCCTTTAGTTTATATTAATGGCTGAAGATTAAATACCCTGACACTTCCCATGGTCAGAGTCTAACGACGGAGACAGCCAGTCACGTATCAGGAGCAGGTAACAATTCCAACTGCGGTTGCCCTAGACGTAATGATTTTAGAGTTAATGAAAAGTGATTTTCTACAAGGACAATTTACAAACTACCAAAATGTTACAAATTTCAAAACTAAATCACACCCACCAGCCCTGCTGTTCTTCCCTCCTCCTCCTCCTCAACCATTTATGCACCTCCCCAACAGTCACTTCTCGGTCGATCTGACCCACTCAAATTTTGGTCACTGTACACTGATTCCCACCATTCTGGTTATTTTTAGTCACGCAAATTATTCTCTTTTGGTTTTCCTCTGGCATGCCACTGCCCCCTGAGAAAACCACAGGTTGCCTTCAGTTCTTTACCCCCCCTACTTCCTGCGTGTCTCTCTCTGCAGCTTCCAAATGTTCTCTTTGGTGGGAATACTTTCTCCAAGAGTGATTTCAAAGACAGCCTTTGTGTTAATTTTTCTTAAGCAGACAATTGTGTGCTTGAGAATATCTTGACTGCACTTAAAACCTCAGCTGGAGGAAAACATTCTAGGTTAAAATTTATTTCTTTTCTTCAACATTTGAAAATATCAGTCTAGTCCCACATAACACGGAGAATGCTGAGAAGTCTAATACCAATTTACTTTTGGTTCCTTTGCCCCAGTAATCTTCTCTTTGACACGGATGGGCTTAAATTTTATAATAGTATAATATTACAGAGTGTGGCTTTTTCTTATCTGTTCTGTTGACACTTTCTAAATCCTTTCATTTTGTGGCCTTCCTTCCTTCTTTAATGATAGGAAATTCTCAGCCGTTAAGTCTTCAGCTACTTTCTTTTCTGCATTCATTGTATTCTCTTCTTCTGAAGCTTCTTCGATCCTCCCTCTCTTCATACTTTTTATTTTGCTCTTCTTTATTCATACTTGATGCCTCTCGGAGAATTTCATTGTATGTTTTTCCAGCTCACTAGCTCATTTTTTGGCTATGTGCATTCGAATATTCAATCCATCTACCAGTTTCTTATTGTAATGATAACTGGTAATTGCCTCTTCCTTATAGTTCGTTGTTCTGGCTCCAAATTTCTACTCTCCCCCTGAAGAATGTTTTTTTTTCCTTTTTATTTTTTAAGATTTTATTTATTTATTTTTAGAGAGAAGGGAGATAGAAAGAGAGGGAAACATCAATGTGTGGCTGCCTCTTGCACGCCCCCTATTGGGGGCCTGTCCCTCAACCCATGCATGTGCCCTGACTGGGAATCAAACTGACGACCCTTTGGTTCACAGGCTAGCACTCAATCCACTGAGCCACAGCAGCCAGGGCTGAAGAATGTCTCTTTTGTTTACTTTAAATTAATTAATTGTGTTTCACCTTGTATTGGTTCTTCAGATAAATTCTGAACATTCCTTATATTTCTCTGAGTTCATGTCACTAGAGGCTTGTCACCTCCTCGGGTGGTCACCAGGACCTGTTAAAGTCTGTCCTCCTACCCCTGCTGGGCTGTCATTCCCTTGCATGTCACCCATCCCCGGGCTCGAGCATTGGGCTGTGATTCCCGTTTTCTTCCCCTGAGTGGTGATCAGGTTGCTGTGCTGGGGTTAATCTGGGGAGAGAAAAAGAGTTCACTTAGGAGCTTCCCCTGCAATGTGGCCTGCAATTTCCTCACACGCCAGCCCACTCAGATGTCCCAGTGTTGGGGGCGGGGGGTCTGGTAGTCCTTCAGTTATTAGTCAAGCCCTTCAATTTCACTTTCATCCTGGAACACTCCCAGACTGAGTTTTTAAGGGAACCACTGACCATATTTGCTTGCAGTCTTGCAAATCTCATTTTCTAAAAAATGCATTGATTTTACAGAGAGGGAGGAAAGGCAGGAGGAGAGAGAGAGAGAGAGACATCAATTTGTTGTTCCACTTATTGATAGATTCATTAGTCGATTCTTATATGTACCCGGACCAGGGATCGAACCCACAAATCTGGTGTGTTGGGACAACATTCTAACCAACTGAGTTCCCCAGGCAGGGCTGCAAATCTCATTTTTTGTACAACATCAAAGTGTTACAAATTTTAAAGCTAAATCAGCCACCTGCTAATCTCATCCTTCCCGCTTTGTCCCCTTCTTTTTTAGTATGACACTCTCCTAAAATTGGCATGTCATTCCAATGTGCGTTTTGGACCTTTACTTCCTATTGTCTAACGAACTCAAAAGCAGTCTGGAGGCTTTGCTAGAAAATGAATAGTTTAAGAATTATTCAAAGATATTCAAATCTGCAAACTGGGAACACAGCTAGATAAAACCAGAAGTGTTTCAAAGAAGAAAGAAAAGTTAAGAGTTCTTAGAGTAAAAAGTACATTTTTGAGAATTATCAGTCTTGCATTCTTACTCTTAGGGTTGATCCAGGATGGGTATCAGTCAGATGGAGTCTGGCTGACGGATGCCAGGTGGTCTGAAAGATGAACGCCCTGCCGCCCAGCCACATCCGGTGGTCTGGATGATAATGGATATTAGGTGGTCTGGGTACATGAGTCCTGCAGAGGGTAATCAGAGGGTTGTCTGGAAGTCTGGTGCATGCCCAGATATCGATGCACCAGGCATTGACACAGGACTGGAAAGTTCAAAATTTAA
>PVJD01004611.1:0-132680 GCA_004026545.1 Mormoops blainvillei | reverse complement strand
AGAGGCTTCTATAAACTCTAACACCCCTGTTCATATTCGCAGATTTTACTTACGGAATCTGCCCAGGGACATTAGTAAAAATATTTACTGGGGTCAAGATTTCAGTGAGCAGGCAGAGAAGACATTAATCTGTAGAGTACAGAAGAGCATACAAAAATACTTGGTATCTTAACAGTGAGAGGATTCAATAAGAATTAATGATGCTTAGTATCACTACCATCAAGAGTCTACCTAATAATACCACATTCAAGAAAATGGCTAAGATCTCCTCCTAGCCTACTGTATGAAAGCATTAACAGTTAAGTAATAACCACTGAGTATAAAAACATACCTTAACTTATTTTACCATCAAAAAAAGCTCCTGAACCTATTAGAGCTAATGTTATTTGTTTATTTTTGCACTCTTTCAATTTTGCCCTACAAAAAGATTTCCTATATTTTAATAAGACCAAAACCTACTTCTTTAATCATCATAGAAAACTTTCACCCTTCAGATCTTTATTTTACATTCTTCACTAAAGCCTTAATGCCGGTTTTCATTTTAAAAGTTCCTTTTATACTTCCCCAAATATGGTGCTCAGCACATGATATGCAATAAGTATCTGTTAACTAGAAACAGCATTAATACATTAAGAGGAAAGATATAAGTCATGAAAGAGTTTTCACAGGTTATCTGTGCAAATCCATAGCATATCTTCCCTGGTTTCCAAATAACTATTTTATCAGTTGTACACTGAGAACACAAGATAAAGGTTTTCTCAAGTTAACATTTTTCTAAAAGATTTAATAACTTTCTTAGATAACACTCTTACATGTATTTTTCCCATCTAGATACCCAACAAGTCCATGTTCTTGGGGTTAGTAACATACTTTACTTGGAGACAACAGGCAAAGAGTATAAAATAATACAGTTCGGCAGATAGATGTTCAAATCCTGCAATAATTATATGAATAATTCACCCTCTACAGGAAAACACATTTTTGGTAGCTAAATCATTCTGATCATTTCCCCATATATATAAAACTGCACCAGGTCCCTTCATCAGGCTTGTGACTTTGTGACAGCTTTGTAAATTTTTGCTAATTCCAAAGGTTCCTATAGACTGCCCAGATTTTTTTTTTTTCCTTTTAGCCTTACATGTAAGACACAGGGACAGTTCTTTCATTAAGAAGAGTTTTATGAAACTTTAACTTTTTTTGTGATACAACTGTCTGTATTTTCAGAACAGCAAATGAAGATATCTTAAAATCTGTACTACTTAGGAAACTTTTAAATACTGTTTTTGATTGGCATGGAAATTAGATCCCATGGTTTCTTTCTACAGGTTTGATAAGAGGACTAGAGGAATGAGAGGAATGGAATGTTTTTTGCTTAACTAGTCCATAACGTGGAAGGAAAGCTCACTAAAGACAGATGCATATGAGGCCTTTTAACTGAACTTCTCTTCTCCAAGGGAGCTCTGTTTTAGCAAATAGCAGTAATTCTCCAAATCAGTGTAATTGCTTTCCAAAATTAACAGATGTTTCCTGTGCATTCTGTGAGCCTGGTCAGTGGGATACTGGTTTACTCAAAATGCAGCTGGATTATGAGCTCACACAAGTAAAAGCAATATATAACCTGACAACTATTTACTCAGATGTGACCACCTGTTTTGTGCCAGGTATCTGCTGGGGCCAGTGAAACAAAGGCCTTATAATCTCTTACAATATTTATTCTTATATTTTTATAACTTGTTTCTTTTTTGATAAAATGATGGGTTAGTGCTGTGCAACATGAGCAAGGAAAGGGGTGCCTTGCACTGCTTGGTATATAATCATTACAGTAAAAGTTAGTTATTGCTTTTATTACACTATAAACAGGATATGGCAGGCAACATGCTATGGAAGGGAGTGGCAACCCAAGTATCCACAAATTTACTTCCTCATTCAGTCTTTCAATAAATATTTACTACATGCCCACTTACTACATGTCAGGCACTATTGTAGGCACTGGGGATAAGGCGATGCAACGACATTAAGTGCCTCTCATTCATACAGGTTGTATTCTACTAGGGGAGACAGATGAGCAAATAAACAAACAGATAATGTACTGACAGGAATAAGAAGTACTAGAAAGAAAAATAAAACTGGGTAAGTGAGATTTCCATGAAAGATAACATTTGAGTTAGGTCTAGAAGGATGAGAAATGATCTGTCTGGGAAAAACAGTATGTCAAAGAGCGGAACAAATCTTTGAGAGGGAACAGGGTGTTTAGTAATGTAAGTCAGTCAGTCTTATATAGGTGGATAAGACCATGAGATTAGAAAGGCCAACTGGGGCCAGACAACAAAAAGTCTTATATACTAAGCTACAGAGTTTGAATTTTATCCTCTAGGGAGTTGGGTTTCAAATGATGCTTAATCAGAAGACATGTCATGCTAAAAACAAAACAAAACAAAGACAAGAATTCTCATTAGAAAAATGGGCAAAAAAAAAAAAACCCTCAGAAATTTCACTTTAGAGCATAAACAGATGGCAATTATGCACAAGAAAAGATATTTAACATCATTAGCCATCAAAGAAATGCAAATTACACCACAATAGGTCACTATACACCTATTAGAATGGCTAAAATAAAAAGGGACAAAGACCAAATGCTAATGAGAATATGAAGACACTAGATCACTCATAGGTTGCTGGTGGGAAAGTAAAATGGTATAGCTACTCTGCAAAACAGTTTGAAAGCTTATAAAACTAAACACACAATTACCATGTAACCCACAATTGCATGTTTGGGCATTTAGCCCATAGAAATGAAAATATATGTTGACAGAAAACCTGTACATGAATGTTCATTATAGCTTTATTTGTAAAGGCCAAATAGTGGAAATGACCCTTTAACTGGGTGTTCTTTAACTGGAATATTACAGCAATATGAAGGAAAGAACTATTCATGCATGCAACAACTTGGATAAATCTCTGGGGGTTTATGATAAAAGAAAAAAGCCAATTCCAAAGGATTATATACTATATGATTTCATTATATGTAACATTTTTTAAATGACAAAAGTTTTGAAATGGATTATTGGTTTCCAAGAATTCGGGAGTGAGGTGGTTAAGAGGTGGGTGTGGTTATAAATGGCAACAAAAGGGATCTTTGTAGTGATGGAATTGTTCACTATCTTGACTGTGACGGTGATACACAAACCTATACATGTGGTAAAATTATATAAAACTAAATACACATTCACACTGAGTCCAAGTAAAACTTGGGAAATCTAAATAAGGTCGGCAGGTTGTATCAATGTTAACACCTTGGTTGTGTTATTTTACTATAGTTTTATAAAATGTTACCATTAAGGGAAACTAGCTAAAGTATACCTAGTTTTTCTCTGTTATTTCTTACAACTGCACATCAATTTCAATTAAAAAATAAGCCAGATTTTAAATTCCTTGTGAAAAGAACTGTCCTTAATTTCTGACTTCTAGCCTGAGCTACTCTCTCTCAAGTAGCTGATTAGTGACTTGAAATCACTTGAAAATACCCCCTCGAGCAGTTAAAATGTCACTACGTTTAATTTACATGAGAACCAGACACCTTTGAAATCAACTGTCATCAGGTAAGACAGAGTCACAGAAAACTGGCAGATTGAGGCCACAGTATTTCAACAGGCTCCTATAACAAAAGCCTTCAGAGTCCCACTGTCCTTTTCCATTCTCTGTTTTAGCAAAAAGCATGGGGAAGAGAAGAGGCAGGAAATAAGTGAGGAAGGGCAGTGAAACTTACATGTATCTACACCTATACACTAAAGACCTTAAGCATATACTTAACATGTTTTTTGATACTAAAACATCCTGAAAACGAAACTAATTATGTAGCTCTTTCTGGGTTGATTTTAATTTGGATTAAATTGAGAGTAAAAACTACAAAATTAGAAGTCTGAATTATAGGATATTTTAAATGAAATACAGCTTGAGTACTTTCATGTACACGTACCTACCTGTAACAGCCAAGTAGAGAGGTCTTATCAGGCTTGCTTTAGAGAAGCCTGTTATAATTAACACTGTAATTAATTATTTTACACAAACACAGTGTTAAAATGCCTGGCAGAGTATGCACAGAAGGAATTTAAATGTTTTCTATAATATGATTTACAACATTTATTTGCTTAAAATGAGACTAGCCAAGTTCACCTGGGCCTAGGATGATGAACACAGATGCCAAATCAAAAAGTCACAAAGAGGCATTTCAATCAGTTTAACTTGCAGGTAGATTCAGCAAGCCTCTTGGTGGACAGGGTCAGTGACTGTGATCCATGTCAGTGGCCCCAGCAATGACGCTTTATCTGAGAATTTCTCACAACCTACAGCCCAACTAAATGTGCTCCCGCGCTCGGTTTCCAGGTCTTGCCCTCTCATAATTCAAAAGGCACCAGAAATACTACTTCCACTAACCTTCAGCTAGAGAGAATATACCACCTACTTCTTTGGGGAAAAAACCTTACCATTCATTTAAATCCATTTTTTTCATTAAGATAATAAGGCTATTATGTTATTATAAAAGTTATTTCGGCCTTACAAAATTATTTACTTTGGGGAAACATAAACAGTAATTAACTATTAAGATACAGTGCTTTAGTGTTCAGAATGTACTTGACAATGAAATGAGGAACAAGGATGAATGAGATTAAAAAAATAAATAAGCAACTCCATGTAAATAAGTGGGGAAATATGAGACATGCATAATCCTGTGTCATTTCTATATCATTAGTGTCCTTAGTAACTGGTAAATGACAGGAATCATTTTAGCTTGCTTTGAATAGTAGCCACCATTAACCTGACCAAATGCAAACATGGTATGATTAGTTCAGTTTCCAACCACTGAAACATCTATTTCCTAACCATTAAAGCTTTCCAATCAATGAGCTCTTCGTGCATGGAAGATCTAGGGCCTCTGAATGCTCAGTAATGTCTATACATAGCACTGCAGGTGTTCCTGTATTTTCCCCTCTAGATCTTGAAAAAATTAGTGCCGGTAATATTTTGTCCCTTGTGTGTAAGATTAGAGACCTCTACCAATATTAAACATAAAAAATAAAATAATGGCAAAACAAATGCCCTAGAGCTCAGAATAATATGAATATGTTCTGATTTAAAAGCAATGTCTCAGGATCAGAAAACATGGTTCCACACTCGGTTTATCTACATATTAGCTATGTGCCCTTGGACAACTTACTTAACCTCATTGGGTCTTAGTTTCCTTATCTGTAAAATAAGATAATACCCACCTCATAGAATAGTAGAAACAAAATAACACATGCATGAGCTAACTTAATGCTTGGCATGTCAGAAATGCTGAGTAAATAGTACCCACTCCAGTATATTAGTAGGATCAGACATTTTTTGGGCTGAAAGTTTCTGCATAATTTGAATAGTCACCTGCCTGAAATCACCATTTAAAAAAATCAAGCCAGCCCTGACTGGTGTGGCTCAGGACAACTGGTATTGTCCTGCAAAGCGAAAGGGCTCGGGTTCGATTCCCAGTCAAGAACCTGCCTTGGTTGCAGGTTCGGTCTCAGTCAGGGACCGTTCAAGAGGCAACCGACAGATGTTTCTCACATCAATGTTTCTTGTCCTTTCTTCTTCCCTCTCTTCTCCTCTCTCTAAAAATAAATAAAATCTAAAAAAATAAAAATAAAAAATCTAACCATAAAATCCTGTGTTCACATACAACTATGTGCAGCTCTCTTTCTTGATGGGGTAACAACATCTGTTGTAACAAGAAAAAAAAAAAGCAGTGGCGTGAGCAAACCTGAACCTTTTTGGAACAACTCAAGATCACTTGAGTTTTCTAAATCTTGCTGACCTTCTCTGTAATGCTTCCACAATAGCCTTAAAAGAGGCAATGTGGTATTTTGAAGCACCACGTTGGAGTCTTGGTTTTGCAATTTCCCATCACCATGGTGTGGAGAAAGTCAAGTATTACTGTGCTTGGTTTCATCGGTGAATGAGGAGGCTGGACTGGATAATTGGTAATGATTCCTTTAGTTCTAAAATTAAATGATTCTATGATTATGTTTAACCTAAAAACATTAAAACACATACTTGAATTTCCAAAATTTTCAAACTACCCAAAAGTTTCCCATTTAAGTTTCCTCTTCCTAACTTTTGCTACCAAATAAATCAGACCTGGAGTCATGAATGATCTCATTATTTATCCTCCCCTGCTCACTCCTAAGTCCTTCCCACAACCTAGCAGCAGTAGAGAGGATTTGTGCTTTAGTCTCATGTTTCTAACAGTGAAGCTCTGGAAAGAAAAATTAAATAGCAAAAAAGCTACTCATTTAAATGGAAATCTCTGTTTCCTTGTGACTGTCCATACAACTAAAGACCAACTAAAAGATGAGGGTGGGGGGACCCAGTTACCAATTAGTCTTTCGTTATACATTATATCTACCTTCCTGGACTTGAAATTAGTTGCCAAACAATTCAGATCATAACTGCTTTTCAGATTAAGAAAGGAAAAGCTATTTTAAATTTATTAAAACTCAAATCTATTCTTTAATTCCTAATGTTTCAAACAATACTAACACATGCCAAAGTATATCAACTGCTACAAATAAGTAACCAAGAAACTGACTTCAAAAAAACATATGATCTAAGTAAAATAAAGTTTTCAGCAGAATCCACAGGAGCTAAAAGAACAAGCAATTACACCATTTCAAACATAAAAAGGCTAAATGTGTTTGTTTTCTTTTTTATTTTTATCCGAACATTCAGTTGGAACTGACTTTCTTTATTCAGTGTTTATTATTTCACCTTTCCTGAATCAGAAACCAAAATACTTCGGTAAGTGGGAGAATCTGGTAAACAGACCCTTGAACATTATAGACCAGAACCACTAACACAGTTGTATTTCCATCTTTGTCCATTTTTCCTGAAGTCACTATCACCATAATTCAATTTATTTATGTATAAAAGAATATGATAACACCAAATACAACCTTACTCCAATTCACATTTACTATATATGGAACTAAAATGGATATATGCAAACAATGAGGACTGAAAAATCTGAAAGACAATAGCAGAAGACAGCTATTCTTCCTGGAAATGCTATCATTATACTTTATTGCACTGATAGTCTGTTCGGCCAGACCAATTTTTACAGCTCCAGTGACAGATTATCTCTGCCTGATGTCAAAACTACTTGCAAAACGTTTTTCTGCTCTCCAGAGATCCGTGAACACAAACAATCACCAGACCCAGACTAAACCACCAAAGTAGATTTTCCATACCACCCAGAAGAATGCTGGGCAATTCCATTCTCGAACTTAACTTTTAATCTCAGCATTTAATAAAAAGGTCAGCACTTCTTTGTAGTTTCCCACATCCAAAGTGCTACAATTCAAACTGCTCTTTGTTCCTGATACAGTTTTAATAAATATGCTCATATACACATGTCTACTCTTTAAAATAAAGGGCTTTCCTTAAATACCAAATTAATCTATTCAGTGCCAGGAACAGATGATACATTTAAAAGAAATGTCTGCCAAATAAATAAATAAAATGTCTGCAAGAACACGGAAAACTTACAAAATTAATATACAAGTACAGGCATTTCTTTGGATACCTGAAACAAGAACATACTCATCCCCTTAGGTACAAACACAAGCCTGCATCTGGAATTCCACCGAACCACCTGGAGAACTGGTGAGTCAAGGTTTATCTTCTAAACTTCTTCATCCTGTTCCCTTTCCCTTTAGTATTTTCCTCAACACATTCGATTTTTCCTCTTTGAATGCACTAGCATTTGAGTCATAAAAACTATTTAATTTTATTGCTCTGTTTTAGTCTTGCCACAGTCTCATTTTCTATTACTTTCCATTGTATTTTTCATATATTAGAAGCTAAATATGTTCTTGTGGGCTGGCTGGGAACATAACTCACAGTTATTTCTTCTGCAAAAATGCATTCTGAGTTCCAAACATTCTACTTACAGGTTTAAAATATTCACAGATTGATGGATTATCTGATTATCTTCACCTATCAGGTCCTTGTAGGAATTAAAAATGCTTAGGGAAAGAATGAGATCCCCTCAAACCTGCTATTTCTCAAAAGGTTCATAATAGGAATATTTCTCTAAGAAATAACTTAAAAGCTCATATTAGAAAGCAATTTCTGTCTTGCTAATGTAATTAGTTGTAATTTTATGAAAACTTGGTTAAATGATAAAATGTTTAGACTTCTAATATTCAAAAATTTATTAAAAACCCAGCAATGGAAAATCAATCAATTATCTCTAAAAATAATGCCATCTTTTTCCCTCAAAACGTGCTAATATCAGCCATCTCAAAACAATACAGTTTTACCAAGCAAGACAGGATGTGTGAATCTGTGTTATGTATCTGTGTACACACAATCACAATGTAGAATATTTGTTCTTTCATCTCTGACTAAAAGTACACCTCAAAGTATACAGTGACATTCTATCACATTAATGCTTATATATCTGATAAACTATCACATATTTTGACAGGAAATAAGACCAAACCAATAGAGCAGGACAAAATACTACAATTTAACTAATTACTAATACTTATCTAAAAGGGGGGGAAAAAAAGCTTTATTGCCAAGAAATAAAATCAAATGCTTTCTAACCACAGTTTAAAATGTAGGGTAAGCATATAAACATATTTGTCAAAACTGTGTGGCTATGATTCCAACACAATAAGCAAAATTAAAGAGTCATACAAATTTTTGATATTTCCTGAGCTGAGGCTGAAAATAACTCACAGGAAAGGGCTGCTGTTAAGATATATGAGTCCCAACCCCGACCCTCTAACTGTGCATAATTTTATCTGTGCTATGACAACATAGAAAAACTCATTAGGGTTATTAATTTACCCTTTAATCATTATTAAAATTCAACAATACCACCAGATGGTAGGTGCAACCCAAGAGAGATATCTTCTAGACCAGGACTAATTATTTATAACACAAATGCCATAATGGGATTTGAGACAACTTGTGATGCCATTTGGCAGCTCTTTAAACACAGTTTTGTGCTTAAAATGGTGAAAAAACAAACAAAAAACTTAGTACTTTCTTTTATCAGAGACGAGGACATACTGATTTATTAAAAAGAAATTATTTTGAAGTTTGTTTTAATTTGAATTCTGGTGCTTGTGGAAAACCAAAAGATAAATTCAAACCTTTAAGTGACAGAGGCTTCTGGGCAAAGTCCCAAGGGACAGCAATTCACATTTGCTGATTCTACTTCCTCTCTGCTCAGTCCTCCTCAGTTTGCAATCTGGTTTTTTTGCCCATAGCACCAATGAAATTGCTCTTATCAAGGTCACAAAATGACCTCCAAATGCCAAATCAAGTCTTGTCCATTTTATAAGCCTTGGGTCAAGTGTCACCACCTCTGTAAAGTCATCTTTTGGGGTAGAACTCAGACAAAGCTTGGATTAATAAAACCATGTTGCCCTATAATTGTCTGCTGTCCGGCCGAATAGGAGCTTCTTGGGAGTAGGCAACCCCTTTCACCTTGGATACACACAGTCAATATTTTGGGATAAATAAACTGAGGATTTGCTGGGTTACCTAGGAAAACCCAATCACCATACATTTTCTTTGAAGTGCTTACATCTAGTAAGAACAAATAACAACAACAGAGGAAAAACTTGGAATGTTTCCAGGGAAAATTTTTCTTGGTTACAGAATCAAGAAATCTGCTATAATTTCAAGAGGGAAATCCCAATGTTTGGACACTACTATATTTCTGATTTGTCCATACTCTTTAATAAAGGCCCCTATTGTTGAAACTTCCTTATGAAAACCAAACTTCTTAAATAATAGCAGGAACTGAGCACACATCACCTGCAATGCAGTGAGAGAAAAAAGGCCCATTGCTGGTTAGTTGTTTTAGATTTATTATGACTGAAACCTTTCGGGGAAGAGAGCTCATAACTGTACCCAAAACACACCAGAATACTCCAGAGTGGTTCACAATCTTCTAACAAAAGTGCTTTTGAGAATGCAGAGCAGTGACTGAATGATCTAACTGGGAACACCCAAAACCTACTGCTTCTACGGCACATGGATATGCCCCTTCACCCTCCTTCACCTTCAAGTTTGGCTGGCCTTCCTTCCCCACTCGGGTTCCCCAGTGCCACTCCTTACCCCATCCAGTCTTCCCCCAGTTTCTTCTACTTCCTCTTGCCTAGGGCTCAGAAACTCAATTAGCAGTGTCATGCAGTTAGCAAAGGAGAATGGGGAGGGAAAAGGGGAAAGGATAAGAATAATGAGAAAAGGAGGGAAAGAAAATCCACCGCTTACTAAATCGCAACCATCCAGCCCTTCCTTTCTCCTTATCACTCACAAAGCTTTACAGTCTTTTTCACAGCAAGCCCAGCCCCCAATTTCCTCATTCTTCTTTAGTCGCCTCACTCTGCTGCCTCAGACCTAGTGGATTTGCTCCTGTCGATATCCTGGTGCTCACACCCACCCTGGCCAACTCTCCTGCCTCAGGCCAAAGAAGTGCTGAGGGGAAGAATTCGCCTGGGAAAGGAGAAAGAGAGGCCAGGACACTAATGGTTAATATAATTTGGGGGCTAAACTGGAACTTTTGCCACCACTGCCAAAACTGTTTCTTTAGGAAATTTACTTCGAGTTTCAAATTATCATGCATTTAGACCAAAACAACCGTATTTGGAATTGGGGGCTGCTTATAATTATTTCCTGACAAATTATAAATGTGTTGTTATAAATTTGTAAGCGCTAAACTGTTGGACTCATGAAACCTACATTCTAAGGAAGGTCTGCTACTCCCAAGCTTGCTAAATATCTGTTTGATCTGGAGCCTGTTTATATATGTAGACTCTGTGAGTCCCTAAAAACTATTGAGTCCCTATAAGCTAGTCCCCTTGATGAGATCCAAACTGTCTACCCTGAGTGCTGAGAAACTGTTAGACACTCTTCCAATTACTCCAGCAGAAAAGTCTTAAACAGGGTTCATTTGCATTTTTATTATCACTTTAGAACCCCAAGGGTGTTGGACTTTGAATTAATTACTCTAAGGAACAAGTCTACAGTTCAACAACTGGACTATGGAGGAAGATTTCAACATGGATCCTGTCAAGTCACTTCTCATTGACCTTATTTTAGGGTGTCCAGGTGTCCTCCCCATGAAGCCTTGGGTTTTGCTTTCTTGTCTGTACAATGTTATTTCCAAATGGTACAATTTCACAGGCAAAACTGTTAGTCTGGTGTTATGACTGCAGGCTTTTGATTCAGCTGGCACATTTTAGGAGTCTTAACCCCGTTTAGGGCTCCCTGCTTGAGGCCTAAAGAAAAATCTCTGTGGAAAGCTAAATCCAAAGGCAGAGCTCAACCACTCTGCATCAGGCTGCCCTACTTGACCGCGTGCAACCTGTTCACAACAGCCCTTGGCTTCCTGTGGCTTGCAGAAAGAACCCTTCTTTATGAATGCCAGCCAGCTGACCTGGCTGGCTGTGTACTTTAACCCCTTCCAACCTGGTTCGCCCCAGCCAAGCAGCAGTACTCCTAACTGTATAAGAAGCATTATCAGATAAACAAGTTCCAGAAGTTTACAGTTTGTGCTAAAGAAAATGACAAACTCTTGGGATTTAAACATGAAGGCCAACAGGAAACTTAAACCAAGGGCCAACTCTCCAATTTCAAGAAAAAAAAATTCAACTTTGCTAAGGATAGTAATATATCATAAAGAAGCCAAGTTCATCCCCCTACCCGACCGCACATACACTATGCAAAACTATGTTAAAAGGACAGTGCTGACAAAACTGTTCCATGAGGAGGGCAGGCATGAAAAGTTAAATGTTTTTTTATTTTTAAGTTGGATATCTAACTCTAATTCTCTATGGAAATATTTACGCCAAGGAAGAGGCTTTTGCCTTGGTACTAATGTTCCGAATGGAGTCAGCTATGAGAAAAGTTAGGCAAGGGAGGTAAGTCATCTCTTATGGGCCAAAGGAGGAAAAGTAGAAAGGATTATGAGTAAAGAAAAATGCTAGGAAATCTGAAAGAACAATTTATTTTACTTGGTACACTAAGATTTCATTAGAAAATTTTACTTATTTATTTACCCAATAATTCTTTCTTTAGCCCCTATTATGTGCCATATATGTTAATATGTCTACAAAAGTCTCATTTTAAGACCTGAGTATTCAGAAGCTTGAAGTTAGTGACCTAAGAAGAATATGAAGACTTCCAAAAGGGCCTATGAGCTTTGTGTTAGATACAAAACCAACACTTTAAAATACAATGCAAAGGTTCCCTTTGGCTATGGAAAGAGAAGGAAGCAGCTGCAGTGGTTGCTTCCTTTGCCTCTTTTTCATTCATTCTCTCATGTATCCAACCAACATCTACCAATCCCTACTAAGCTTTGCTTGGGCTCATGTAGGACAAAAAGATATGACCAGACTTCTTCATGGAACTTAAAACCAAATATAGAATATCAGACATACCAGTAAGTAATCATATCAGAACATAGATTGAGAGAAGGGTTGTCAGGACAGCAGAGTGTAACTGGGAGGTCAGAATAGGAAGTAAATACTTCCCACTAAGTAACTGTACAAGCTTTCTGAAGACAATCACTGCTGAGTTAGGCCACCAAGGATGGGTAAGGTTTCAATGAGACGAATGGAATGGGTATACCAAGGGTAGAAAGTACCTATACAAAAGCAAGAAAGAAAAGAGAGTGATTGCGTTTCCTGCATTTTTCCTATATCCATCTGAAGTTAGTAATTAGCATTCAACAAGTAAAATAATCCTCAAAAAGTAGTAACTTTTGCAAATTTAGAGGTTTCACCTGACCAAGGGCACCGTAAGTAAATGCGTGCAGTTCAATAACTTCAAATGTTTTACACCTAGCAAATAAAGCTCGCTAAGTTGGCCAATTTCCTCCCATTAGTTACAGTCATACCTTCCAAGTTGGGCCCTGGGGGCCCTGCGACCTCTCTGGTCCAGTTTTTTCATATGTCCCTGCTACTACTGGTTCAAATTCTTTGAATCAGCTACTAAGATAGGTCAACTACTTCATGCTTGCATTGCAAATATCCATTCTGACTATATGATACAGGAGACCGCACTTTGGAATAATTTAATGTATACTTAACTAATCTACTTTCTCACCAAGTGGTTTTTCTCCATGTGTGAGATTTTACCTATCATTTAGGGTTGTTGAAGATTAATTTCAGTGATGCACGTAAAAGTGCAGTGGTGCGATGTTTGTCTGGCACCTAAGTGTTACCTGGAATGCTGATGTCTCAGTCCAAGTTGCAGCTTGCCATCTGGAGCTTCATATGGCTCTTCTACCTCATATACATTTGCATCAGTGTCCTCCATGATGCTGGAGTTCTGCTTTTCCAACTCTGGTGTTTTCCCTACAGCCATTACAAATGGTAAGTTCTCATACTCTGGTATTTCCTCATAATGGCGTATATTTTCATACTCCGGTGCACAGCCACTTGGTACAGATTTGCAAGGCTCCTGAGACACTGCCTCCCTAGAGAGCATTTGGTCATCCAAAGACTCAGCTCTTGGTCCATTAGCTGTACTGGTCTGGCCCCGAGACTTCTTCCTCTTCTTTTGAGATTCCAGGCTGTAGTTATCTGCAGAATGTGCCTTGATGGGTTTATTTCTCTTCTGTTCTACTAACAAGCCATGGCAATCATTTTCAATCCCTTTTTCCTCCCCACCTAAGAGGCTGCCAGCACTTGTGTCTTCAAGTTGGCTACTCTTGGACCAAAATTTCTGGAAGTCACTCTTCATGAAACAGATAGACAGCTTCATGTTGAGCAACTTCTTTAAAGAGATTTTCTTTTGAGAGTCTTTGCAAGGCTTAGAGCACCTTTCCATATCCATAGCAGACAGTGATTTTGCTCTAGGCTTGGTCAGGGCAGTTGAAGGCTCACTATTTGAGGATACGGTGATAGACTTTAAGGATTCTGGGTTCCCTGAAAATGGTAAAATAGGATGAGGTAATTTCCACACTGGTTTTTCTGAAGTCCGTTTAGGCATATCAAAGGAGGGCAACATATCATGGTTGTGGGCACACAACTGTCGAACGCGATTTCGCTCTGGACCCTTGTCTGAATTTTTTTCTTCATTTGAGGGATAAGAACTTTTCTCCACAAGCTCCTCTGAGGCAGACTTTTTAAGCACTCCTGCATTAGGCAAACTGTGTCTTTGAGGTTTTTTGGGGACAACTCTTGAGGAATTTCCATCTTTTATTGTAGATTCCTTTTGCATCTGAGGGACAGACACTCCTAGGTTACAGGTAATAGGCAAAGGTTTGTTGCAAGCTAATTTCAGCTGCTTAGGCAGGCTCATAGATAGAGTACTGCATCTTATAAAACTGGTCCCTTCATCCACAGCAGGTGACACACTAGAACCATCTACTATCTTACTGTCAGAACTCAGATTAGAGTTTGTATCTAAAAAGGGTGTCATCTTTTCAGAGGAAGATGTTTCATGACACATGGCTTTCTGGGAATCAACTAAGTTCTGTTCGTCACTGTTGGGGTCCACATTCAATTCACTTTTATTTCCTGGGTTCGCTTTGCCAACCTGTTCCTGGTTACACAAAATATTCTGATAAATAACACTGACCTTATTATTCTTCAAACTATCTTCAAAAAGACAAGAAGAGTTACTGTCTAAATTCTCTGTTTCTTCAGTACTTTCACTAGGGGCATCTATGTGCTTTTGACGTAACAGGCGTGCAGCTCGTGCCTTTCTGGGCTTGGGAGTTGGAAATTTTGTAGTACATGGTACTAAGTGAATTTCCAAGGGACCAAAGTCTTTGACTTCTGATTTCTTACTAACTCCATCTGAAGATAAAAAAGTACTCCTTTTACTACTTGCCAGAGTTTCTTGTCCAGGTGAATGAAAGCAAATACTGCTTTTTTCACTGCCATCCTGACAAGTTTCAATATTTTGAAATTCATCGACAGGAAGTTGTAGGTGGCAGTGATGATCAGGAACCTTTTCAAAGCTGGACAGGGAAGGAGATAAGTCTGCAAATTTAATTCTAAACTGTCTGTTGGAATAACAGCCCTCATTCATTTCTGGGCTGTCTGTGGATCTGTGCTTCTGTGGGGAAATAAAAGGTGATGTTCGTTGTGTTAAAACATCTTTAAGCTTTTCTTCTAGGATGCTTGCCTTTAAAACAACTGCACTCTGGCTCTTGACTGCTTCACCATTGGAATCACTTCTATTCCTTGTTTTTATAGCTGAGGAGGTCTCATTGATTTTACTATTTTCTAAATTTTCAGGCATTTCTAGGGGCCCTAAGACAAGCTGTTTTACACACAAATTCTCTCTATTCCCAAGCTTATGGATACACTCAGAACTGCAGGAACACATTGGTAAAGTACAACCACTGCTCTGATGCCCTACGTTTTTCCAAGTAGAGTTGTCGGTGCTTTCAGGTAATCCCTGTTTATGTTCTTCCAGGTTCACAGTGATTTTCCTTGATGGTGACTGCCCAATGTCACAAAGAGATGAGATCTTCAGAACTTTTGGTTTCGGGGCTATTGCTGGTTTCATTTTCTTTGCTGACTGTGGAATACTAGAAATAACAATATCAGGTTTGGGTGCAACAGGAGGTGGAGCTGGCTTATTATTAGCCACCACAAACTTTGGCTTGGGGGCCACTGGTGGTTTCTTAATCTCTAGAAAGAAAAAAAAGAATTTTTGATGAAAAAAAAGCACCAGATGATAAATGAGTATATTTGATAACTTTTACTTTTGACAATATAGTGAATTTGCATCTTACTAGGTAGATTATGTTACATAATATAGAGTCAATACTAATCTTGAAAATTTATTAAATTGCCCTTCAATTCCAGGGTACATTTCTTAATAAGTCCAATATGGTTTTTCTTCTAACTTTGGAATAGACAACCCTATCTTCAGACAACACTAAATGAAATAACTGGTTTCTACTTGGGACTTGAATAGTAGGAGAAAGTACTTCAGTTCATTTGCTAAGTGCTAATGGTTCAATTTGCCTAAGTTATTTGTAGGACACAGTTCTTTTTTTAATGGCAGCCAAAAAGTAGAATCATTTTATTGAAATAAAAGGGTTTTTGTTCAAAGAAACTATGAACAAAGTTGCTAAATAACACAACAGAAGATATTTGCAATATCTGAAACAACCAGGGATTACTCTTTCTAGAATATATGCATTACTCTTTCTAGAATAAGGCATTTCTGCATATCAACCAGGAGAAAACATCAACCCAGCAGAAAAATGGTCAAAGGATATGAATAGTAACTTATAGAGGAGAAAATGCTAAAGCTAACAAGCACTTTGAAGAGATGCCAAAAATCATTAATAATCAGAGAAAATGCAAATTAAAATAATAATGAGATCTCACTTTACACACATCGGACTGGCTGAGTTAAAAGCTGGATAATGCCAAATGCTGGAGGGAATGTGGTGATATAAGGACATAATCCAGTACTTCAGGTAATGTGACGGGTACGGCAATCCTGAAGAGCAATCAATCAGGCAGCTATAGTCAAATTTAGTATGTCAATCCTGGGAATGAAGGCACCTGTTGAGAAGGGCTCCTGGTGGCTAATTCGGCTAAAATTTAAAAACGGGGGCCTCTCCCACAAGCTGCACTTTAGGGAGAAAGAGGTCTGCAATGAAAAACCTGGTTGCTGGCAGAGTCAGCCTTATACAGATTTCAACCAATAGTATTAAGACTTTCCTGGTCCAGTCAGAGCTGTGCTACTATAACCTCATTTTCATCTTCACCAACTAATCAGAGTGGCTTCATTCTGACCAATCAGGATAGTGCAATTGGACCATGGACACAACTCCTTAAGCTTTTCATGTGAATAAGCAGTATTCTTCTACCTCAATGATGTACAATAGAGGTATACAAATGCCTTTATCAATAATCTGTCACTAAAACTCCCAAACAATCTTAAAATGAAATACAGAAGCCAGAAGTTTAAAACTAAAAAGTAATTCTTCTCCATTAGTTGAGGTTCATAATAAAATTGATATTTCTCTGTGCGGGGTTTGTCAACGGGAAATTTTCATTGTATTCCTTCATGGAGCTCAACCCTAGGTCTAATCAATCAGTTTCTGGGGATAGAGCCTGAACATCCATATTTCTTTTAGGTTCCACAGATGATTATGCTGTGTAA
The DNA here is from genome assembly GCA_004026545.1 of Mormoops blainvillei. Taxonomy (NCBI): domain Eukaryota; kingdom Metazoa; phylum Chordata; class Mammalia; order Chiroptera; family Mormoopidae; genus Mormoops; species Mormoops blainvillei. The sequence goes on along the minus strand of PVJD01004611.1, from coordinate 115,487 downwards.
CCTTCATTAGTGTACTTAATAGATGACCACAATTTCTAGCCTTCCTCAACATTATATAAAAAGTAGTTAATAAACACCTATTATACTGTGTTAGGTATGTTTTCAGATCTGCTCTTAGCCTAGAAACCTAATAAAAGCTTCACATAAAAGGTCTATAAAATAGAAAGATATACACTGCCTGAACATCAGGGGTTTTTTTAGGTTTTTTTTTAGTTGTTCCACCTATACTGTCACTTATCACTCAGTCATGCTTCGCCAATGAACTCTGAGATAAAATACTTTATCTTATACTTCTTAAACTTATGTTTGTTTCTCCAACATGATCTAAAGCTTAATAAAAACTTAATTTACTGAAAAATAAAAATAAATTTTTCAAAATATCTTCTGGATGTTGTTTAAGTACTTGAATGCACTAAGGGTGAGGTACTTAATTTGGTGATGAATTTCTTTTCAACAAAGGAAATTAGTCACAACACTTGGGAAGATATTACATGGAACAGAGTTTAAAAAAGTTTTTTAAAAAGTAGGGTGCTCTACTTCCTTTTACTAACCAAGGAAGAATTTCCCAAACGTCTAATATTATGTGTTTAATCAAAATCACATGATAAGAGTTGTCTTCTCACTCAATATAATGTGTTAAATAAAGAAAAAAATGAAATATTTTCAAAATAATACAAATTCCTAAAGCTTTTTTACAATTCAGTTATCTCTTCAATAAGCATATTATCAGTTTGTTTGTTTGTTTTCTAAGCATAAACAAATTGTAAAATTAGCTTCAAAGCTAATACTAAAGCTTGGTATAATAATGCCTTCAATTCAACTCTTGCTCCATTAAGTCAATTTTAAAAGAAAGTATGATTGCCCTAGGCCTCTTCCCAACCTCATATCTTACCCAAGATAATAAAAATTGACAGACCATTGTCATGTTCATTTCATTTCTGTAACCATTCATTTTCTTTAAATTTTAAAAAAATTTTTCACCCAAAGGCATTTTTTTTTCATTGCTTTTATAGAGAAAGAAAGGGAGAGAGGTTTTAGAGAGAGGGGAAGAGAGGGAGAAACATCAACGTGAAAAACATAGATTGGTTGCCTTTCATATTTGTAACCATTCTTTAAAAAAATTATTATTTTTTTAATCTTCACTCAAGGACTTTTTTTTTCATTGCTTATAGTGAGAAAGGAAGGGAGAGGTCGTTTAGAGAGAAGGGAGGCGAGGGAGAAGGGAGGGAGAGAAACATCGATATAAGAAACATTTACTGGTAACCTTCCTTACAAGCCCTGATCAGGGAATCCTAAAGCTTAATCTAAGCATGTGCCCCCAACCGGGAATCAAACCTGTGACCCTTCAGTTTGGGGGATACTGTCCAACCAACTAAGCCACACTGGCCAGGGCATTTCTGTAACCATTCGTAAAGCATCCTACCTCTGGGATTTTGAAGGAATAAAAAGGCGATGGATATTTGCAAGATGAAAAGTGTTCTGGAGATTGACTGCACAGTAATGTGAATGTACTTAACACTACCTGACACTGAAAAACGATAAAGTTAATAAATTTATATTATGTGTATTTTACCACAAATTAAAAAAATTTTCCTTTCATCAAATTAACCTTTTACTTTCTGAATCTTGCCACTCTGTCAGAAGCTTCGAGGTCATTTAACTGGTCGATTTTTTATTTTTAGTTAAATTTTTAATCTCTGGTACCAATTTTACTCTTTTCTTTAAATGTGTTTTGTCCATAAGTCTGCTTCCAACAGGCATAAATCCCTGCTCTCTTTAGTGTCCTAGGAATTAAATTAATTACATATGAGCTGTGGTTGATTCCCAACAAATGTAGCCCAGCATTATGTACTTAATGCCCTCAATGCACACCTACTGAATTAAATAAATAGCTGTGAATTTTGGCTCACCACTGTTACTTAACCATGTATTGCAGGAAGCCAATAACATAACTTAGGGAACTGGCTAGCCTAATCATTTGTCTTTTGGCAGATGTCGCTGCCTCACTTTCTTGTAAATGAGGGAGTTGAAGAGAACTGTAAAAGCCTACTTGATTCTGAGATTATAACTTCTGAGATACTTGCTTCAGGCAAACCCTTATATTCTCCAGCCCCTTTGCCTTGTATGATTTTTTCTTCATTATCACTTTGTCTCCATCACTAAAAAACAAGCTCCAGAAGGACAGGCACTTTGTCTCACTGTGATGTCCCCAAGGGCGAAAATAGGTCCCTGGGAACAGCCAGAGCTGCCACATACAGATACTCTTTAATATGTCTCAGTAACAGGAAATATTTTTTTAAAAATCCATATCCATTGTACTGTAGAATATCTTGAAAAGTAGGAAGAATCAACTTCAATAGGATTACTGAATAAGTTCTTAATTATTAGTAGGAACAAGTATTCAATGAAGTCGCTGGTACAGAAATATCTGAAATCTTTCATTATTGCTATCATTAGTTTTTCATGGCTCTATAATGAAAGAAACACAACTCAAAAAAGAACAAGGCATTATATTATGGTCTGCCCCAATGTCAAACTCTTCAAGTACATGATGTTTGGAAATGAATCCAGCACCTTTGGATCTTAATACTGTATCAACAGTCAGACCCAATGCTTTTTAGAGCAAAGCTGCAAATCCTTTATTTACACAGCTGTTTGGCTCTAGGGAAAAGTAAGGTAAGAAAGTAAAGCACTTGTACCCTTTCACTAACATAGTACAAACACACTGTCATGTGTTACACACAGATGGCTGCGGTTCACGTGCACACTTTCTTTACTTTTGAACCAGCCACATAGGAAAGCACAGGCATTAATGAGACAGTGGCCTCTACAAGTTCAAAAGGATGGAAAATGTACCTTTTCTTCTAAATATACTGATTAGAATAATTCTAAAATTACAGGTGTACTCTTTCACAGATGCAGAAAAACAGCAACTTCTTCAGGATACTTAAAACACAGATGTTCTACAACATTTCTCTTATTTCCTTAAATTAAGCCAACCATTCCAAATATCAATACCACAGATTAGATTTGCTATAAACAATCCCCCAACTGCAAATAACTTTCCTAAAGTTTTAATAAATTTGATTATTTCAAAAACCATAAACAGCTTGTAAGAATGATAAATACATAATTTTATAAGAATGGGATGGAAATAAAACCCAATTCTCCTCCATATTTCCACTTAGACGTGAGAAGAATTAAAATAAATCTTAACAGATGAACAAAAAAGTAGTTAATGCTTCTCAGCAAGCAATGCTAAAAACCAACTAACTCAGCTAAACACAGGAAGTGTCCCTCTTTTAAAACACCACAAAAATGTCTGTGGATTTCTTTAATTGTAAAGTTGATAAAATATAAAAATCGCTTGCATTATTCTAGGGTAATGCAAATCAAAAACCATAAACTTCCCGACTGAGCCCTAGATCAGGTTTCATGTTTAAATGTCAAACTAAATGCTTCTATAACTGTTCATTATAAACTGTCAGGACTGGAACTGAAAACTGATGTATATAAGGTGTAAATATTTTAAATGTGCTTGACATTCCAAAAGAAGGGAGAGCTAAAATTGGCTGGAAGGATTTAAATCCAACCGCTTTAAATTTAAATTAATTAGACTGGCTCAGTAATAAAGAAAACTTGAACGAAGGTGAGGCACAGAAATTTAAGATGAAAATAATTCACCTTAAATAGAAAGCCTCACTTTGGTAAGGAAAAGAGTTTATAAATAACACATGATGACATCTCCTACACAGACACGTAACATTAGAAAGGAAAGATCCATAAGTTCTTCAGGAATACTACACTCTTTGCTTACTTATTACAATTGGCTAACTTCTTGCCTGGCTACCTGTAATCTGATTACACCTAGCAATGCAACACTTCAATATATCGAGGGTTTAGAAATAACACAACTTATAACATTTAAAGGGCTATTGACAGTTTCAAATTGCAGGAATTTAAAACAAATGCCAAGAAAAGCAAAGGAAGTTTCATTTGATACTTAAGTGGTGATTCCAGAAGTAACTTTGAGGAAAAACTTCACACTATTTTACTATAAAATTTCTAATGAAACTTTATTTGTTCCGTGGACGAAACAATTTAAAAACCTTAATACTTAATACGTTGTGGTTTAAAAATTAACCTATGTTCCTATAAAGTAAATTTAAAACCACGTTAGTGATTATTTTGGAATATAAGAACTGTTCCTGAAGAATGTTGAGAAATACAATGTACAGAATTGCTCAAAATCCACACAAAGGTAAACACTTTGTCATTTGTATGAAGGGAAAGTACTATCGATGGCAGATGGAACATTAGGCTTTGTTTACGCTAATCAGGTAGAAATAGAAAAAGAACCCATAAAAAAATTGGGTGGAGATGAGCAAAAAATTGCCATCGGTAATTCTATCCCTCTGTTTCTCTGGTAACGGGAAAAAACACCAGGACAGGAGTAACAATGTTGAAACTTCTTAATCTAGTAAGTAATAAGGGTCAGGGTTTTAAACCTAGTCGATACTAAATTAAAGCGACTCAGCACAGTCGCCGAGTTCAACACTCTGGGAACACTGCCCTTTCTTAGAATAACTGATTTCTTAACATGGTCATCTAAACTATTTTCACACGCAAAGGCAAAGTCGCTCAAATTTTAAGAGACAAACAAATACCCTCTTTAACATTTCGCGTTTCACCTGGCGCAGAGCCCTCGACAAGGGTCTCCTTTTAAAGGCAGGTCCCAAGAGAGACACGATTTCCAAACAGCCTCCCTTGGCAGGAAGGGACGAGAAAAGGCAGCAGCAAATGCCGTCTGCTCCGCACTTGCCACAGTCCTCGGGAAAAGGAGAAGGAACACCGCGAAGCTACCCAAAGGAGAAAGTTGCTCCAGAACCCAAGACTAGCAGCGCTGGCTACAAACTTTCCAGCGGCAGCGCGAGCGCCGTCACTTACCGGCGGCAGAAGTCATGATTCCCTCAGGCAGTTCGCTTCCCCGCTCGCCCCCCTCAATCCATACTCCCCTTACAGTCCATTGTTTCAAGAGTTTTAGGCAGAAAAGAAAAGCTCCCGCTACGCCCACATTTCGTCCTGCTGCTCCGCGGCGCACTGCAAGCGCCGCACAAAGGATGCGGCAGGCTCCAGGGTCCCGGCGGAGCTCCCCAGCGCGAGCCACAGGCGGCGGGCAAGAGCAGTGCTCTCCGCGCCTCCGCCCGCGAGTGCCCTTCTCGAGCTCCGAAAAGAAAAAAAAAAAGAAAATCAGTGCTACAGGCGCCCCCTGCCAGTTGCAGCCCGTAAAAGGCGGACAAAAGCTCCAGCCTCCTCCAATCAGAGGACTCGAGTTTCGTTTCATTCCTGCCTCTCCGTTCTGCAGGATCACCTTCTGCGCCAATAAGTGGGTCTGAAAAGGGGGCGTGAGCTGCGAGGCATGCTGGGAATTGTAGTTTTCTGGACATTCGGGACCGGCGAAGTGGACGCCTGGGTGCCGCCAGTTCCCCAGCCTTCATTTCCCATCGTGCTGAGGCTGGTGGCATGGCGGAGAAGGATGACACCAGAGTTTGACGAAGAGGTGGTTTTTGAGGTAAGGGGAAAATGGCGGTGGATGTGGATTGCCTTTGTTTGAGAAGGATGAGGGCGAAAGAGAGGAGACAAGCGAGGGACCGATCCCGGGGTGAGGGATCGGGTGACGTTCTAGCCGCCCTCAGTCACCGAATCTCGGCGATTTCTGGGCCTAGTGTTGGCTGCAGCCTGACAGGTGTAGCACGAGACGGCCTCTCCGCAGCCGACCTCAGCCTCAGCCTCAGCCTGAGCCTCAGCTTCAATCTCAACCTCAGGCCGGCCCAGAATCCCCCTGTCGGGCGGGTAGACAAGAGCCCTGCCTGTTCCTTCCCCGGAGACGGATACGCCCGAGGGGGACTGCCTGGCTGGGGCGGGGCCCAAACGTGCGTTTTGGAGACTCACCAATACAAATTATTCTCCTTTTGCGTTCTTGATTTTTTGGGTCTTTATCCAGAAGTGCTTTAGGTGTCTGGTCCTTTTCGAGGCGTGGCCCTCAAAATGAAGGCAGCAGGTGCCAGTTTTCTAACATGGGTTAAATAAGTATGTGGGACCCCCTCTTAGTGATTAGGGCTGGGGCATCTGAGCATCTACGTTAAATTCTATTGTCCTTTGCTGTTGCTCCAAGTGTAGCCAGATCTGGCTTAAGGCTCCGGGTGTGAGTGCTTTTGTGTGGGGCTATTTTAAGACGTTCTCTGCCATCTTGAAAGGAAAAAAAAAAAAACCCTCCCCAAACAGGCGAGTCTTTTTGTTGCCATTTATTTATCAGACACAGGTGAAAACTCACCACCCCTACATAGATTAATTGTATATATGTATGTTTTACCTTCACACATTCAACTAGATTTTAAGACATTTTTTAAAGGAGATGACCCATTCTGTACAATGGGAGAGCTGGACTTGGTTAAACAGCACAGAATGATAAATGTTGAAATATGTACAAACTGTCAATGGAGGATTGGTTAGGAAACCGCTATCCGTTCTCGTAGCCTCAGAGAATCGACCTACGCCCAGTAAATGCTATCGGAGGTGAATCTTGAATCGGGATAGAAAGACTAAAGGGAGAAAATGCAGTACAGGGAGAGAAAACAGAATATGCCAAGGTTGGGAGGTGTGAAAGTACCTGATGTGGATATTTCAGGGGCGTGAGTGTGGGATGGTCGCTACATAAAGTGGTTTGATGTGGCTGGAATGTAGAAACAGTGGAAGATAGCCTAAAATTACCAAAATGAAGAGTCTGGATTCGAAGTGCTCTCTAGGGAAGACAAGAAAGCCTGAATTTTGGAAATGAGAGAAGAAATAATGGACTATTGTAATGGCTTGGACAGATACTTCTAAGGTAGAATCGAAGAAACAGTTACAGATTGAATGTGAGAACTAAAGGAGAGATAAAAATCTAGGTTGCTTAGATTTCTAGGAAAAAAACTGGGTGGATGGTATTTTTTTTACCCTATTTTCTTAGATTTCTGAATGTAATAATAATAAATGTTCAAGGTCCATATCATTGTAAGAAATAAGCCACAAAATTAAAATCATCCATTATCTTATCATCTATTATTTTATCATCCAGAGGTGGCCATTATTAACACATAGTATGTGTTCTCACAGACTTGTTTTCCATGCAAATGTATGTTTAAGAGTGGTATTTTCGAACACAAAAGATATCATAGAATTTTGTATGTATTTTTTTACTTAAATTTATTATGAGTCTTATTACTCTTTGAAAACATCATTTATTATATCATGTATATATATCATAATGTAACTTTTCCCATTATGGGATAATTATATTGTTTTAAAATACTCATTGTAATCAATACTGACACAAGTCCATCTTTAATTGTAACTATGAATTTTTCTTAGAATAATTTCTAGGAGGGAAACTAGAGTGAAAAGATTAGCAATTTTTAAAGATTTAATGTAGAAATGTTATATCAATTTAAGTTTCCATTAGGAATAAGCATATTAGTTTCACCAAATCCTCTCCAACAGCCCTATTAGTTTCCATTAATCTTTGCTAATTTGCGAGGAAAAAATAGCATTCCATTGTTCTAATTTACATTTTTGTGCAATTATTGGAGCCATTTTTATTTCTTTGCTCGAACATTTCTTTTTGTATTTGGAACCATTTTTCAGTTGGATGCTAGCTTCTTAAAAATTGATTTGCATGAATGAGTTTTTCAGATGTTACATATAGAAAATTTTTTCAGCTTGCTATTTGATTTATTTTCATATGAATGCATTAATTTTGGCAGCATAATATAAGAAAGTCCACGAATTATAAATGTTGATGAATTTTCACATGTGAACATACCCATGTAACAAGTACCCAGATCAAGATACTGAACATTACCAGTATACTAGCTTTCTCTTGCTGTCAGTCACTTCTTCCCACCCCAAGGATGACCTCTATTCAGACTTATAAGAGCTAACTGAGACTTTCTGTGGTGTACACACTGTGAAATTGCATTTGTATATGTTCTTTTTTTGTCTGATTTTTTTTTTTCTCTCTGGCTTTGTTTGCTTGTTAGACTCATCTATATTGTCATGTGAGCATTTTTATTTCTTTAGTATTTCATGTAAAAATATATGTCAATTTTTAAAATCCATTCTACTGTTGATGGTCTCTGGGTAGTTTTCATTTTGAGACTATTATGAGTAGTGCTATTGTGAACCTTTTAGTTTATGTATTTTGTTGAACATATTTCTGTTTGGCATATGAGGTCTGTCCAGAAGGTATCCGGCCATGTAATATAAAAAATAGAGACAGTTATTGAAGAAGATTTAAGATACAAGAAACATTGTACATAGGACAAAGACACCTCAGGTCCCTTCAAACTAGGCACCTTAGGACCTCACAAAGTTCTCCCAATTACCATCAGCTGCCCCATTGTATTTTCCTGGATCTCATCGATAGTCTGAAATCTCTTCCCTTTCAAAGGTGATTTTAGTTTTGGTAAAAGCCAGAAGTTGCAGGGCACCAAATCTGGGCTGCAGCGGGTCTGGCACCTGGGTGATTTGATGTTTCTCACAAAAAAACTCTGCATAAGACATGATGCATGAGTGGGTACGTTGTCATGATGAAACTGCCAATCAGCAGTTGCCCAGAGCTGTGGACTCCTGAATCATCTTAATAGTTTCCATGGAGGAATGTTCAAGCTTCATGCGAAATTTGATGCAGATTCGTTGCTCTACTTGCTCAGCCATTTTGGATGCCATGGCCACACAGTACACATGCCATTCAACTGGCGTCTACTGCCCCCACTGAGTAGTTCAGTGAAGTCATCATTGTTCACACATGTGCATTCCAGTCCACTCTCCTTGGCTGCCAGGTTACATGATGTCATGCAAACTGCTCTTATTATATTAACAATGGCTGGACTTTTTCCGGACAGGCCTCGTATACTTAGAATTGGAATTGCTGAGTCATAGGAAATGCATAGTTCACCATTTGTAGATACTCTAAAACGTTATTCCAATGTGGTTGTACCAGTTTATACTTCTGCCAGCAGTGTTTGAGAGGTCCTGTTGCTCTACATTTTCACCAACACTTGCTAACATCAGTCTTTCTTTTTATCATTGTGGTGTGTGTGTACGAGGGTAGAGCATTGTACCAGTAAGAGAACTGAGTCTTTTTATGTGTTTGTGAGCCCATCCTATATCCACTTTTGTGAAGCTAATTCAAATGTTTGTTTTTTGTTTTTGTTTTTATTTCTCTGTTGGGTTATCTCTTTTTCTTATTGATTTGAAGGACTTCTTTATATGCTAGATGTAAATCCTTTGTTAGATATTTGTACCTCAAGATATAGAAAGAGATGGGAAGCTGCCTGACTCATTTAGAAAGCAAGCAATAAAAATGTTCTTGGGTTTGACAATCATTATTATCTTGTAAAGATGTCAGTTCTCCTCAGATTGAGCTGTATATTCAAAGCAAGCCTAATCAAAATCTCAGTAGGCTTTATTTATTTGTTTACTTTTTTAAATTTTTATTGTATTTTTCCATAACCATTTAACCCCCTTATACCCCCCTGCCTCCTGCAATCACCACACTATTGTCCATGTCCATGAGTCCTTTTTCCTTTTTGCTCTATCCTTCCACTCCCTAACCTCCCCCCTCTATTTATTTTTAGTAGTTTATTTTTATGGTATTTTTCCATTACCATTTATCCCCTGTACACTCTCTTCCACGTCCACTGGCCCCCTTACCCCCTACAATCACAACACTGTTGTCCGTGTCCTTGAGTCCTTTTTCTTTTTTGCTGGATCCCTCCACCCCACAACCGCTCCCCCCAGAGCTATCAACCTGCCTTCTATCTATAAGTCTGTCCCTATTTTACTTGTTAGTTCAGTTTTACTTGTTAGTTCAGTTTGTTCATTAGATTACATGTATGAGTGAAATCATATGGTATTTATCTTTCTCTGACTGGCTTTGAAGTTGACAGTTGATTCTAAAATTTATTCAGAAATACAACCTACCAAGAATAGTCAAAGCAATCTTGAAGGAAAATAAAGCTGGAGGGTTTTATCGTATCAGATACCAAGACCTATTATAAAGTTATAGTAATTAAAATAATGTGATATTGGCATAAGAATGGTCAAATTGACCAATGGAAAAGAGCATCCAAAAAACAGAGGCACGCATACATGACAAAGACAGCATTGTAGTTTAGTGGGGAATGGATTATCTGTTCAGTAAATGCCAGGTTAACTGGACATCGATGTGGGGAAAAAAATATGTTGACCTTTATTTGATACTGTACAAAAATTGGTTCGAGATGAATGTTAGATCTAAATGCAAAAGGTAAAATAAGGATTTTAGAGAAAATATGTGTTCTTTTACTAAGCAAATTTTTTTTAAAAAAAACCAACCATAGCCCTGGCTGTTGTGGCTCAGTGGATTGAGCACCTGCCTGTGAACCAAAGGGTGGCCAGTTCAGTTCCCAGGCAGGGCACATGCTTGGGTTGTGAGCCAGGTGCCCACTTGGGGGCGTGCAAGAGGCAACCACAGATTGATATTTCTCTCCCTCTCTTCCTCCCTCCCTCCCCCTCTCTCTAAAAATAAATAAATAAAATCTTAAAAAAATAAAGCACTAACCATTGAAGAGGTTTAATTGTGTTATAATAAAGGTAAGAGCTTCTGTTCATTGAAAGACACTATTAAGAGATTCTTGCTATAAACAGGCCAGTGTAGTCAGGCATCACCTGCGCAGGGGGATGGTAGAAGATGAGTTGCTGATATTGAGGCCATTCAGATGTGGAGAATGGGAGACCTGCTAAGATGACTTAGCAGGGTTCTTGCTGGTACTAGATTTTGCAAGGAAGTGCACAGATGGGTTTAGGGGAAGGTTCTGGAGCCTGGCTAAAGTTTGGTTAAGAAAATAATCTTTGTCAATATCCAAGGAGAAATTCTAACTCCCCAAAGAAGCTTAGAATTCAGTCTTAAATGCCATCTCCATTTGAGGAGGGCAGGGATGTAAATCTCTTAGGGCAGGGGTCTACAACCTTTTTGGCACCAGGGACTGGTTTCACGGAAGACAGTTTTTCCATGGATGGGTGGGGTCGGGGGAGGGTTTCGGGATGATTGAAGAGCATTGATCGCATTACATTCAATCTCACTTCCTGCTGTGCAGCCCACTTCCTAACAGGCCAGACTGGTACAGATCCGGCGCTGGAGGTTGGGGACCCCTATCTTAGGGGAAAGTAAATTATTTTTAGGAATGAAAGGGCCCTTAGAAGAACAGATGGGAGGTGTGATAGTTTGTGACAAAGTTCATCTGGGTGTGTAGGCCTTCTAGCCTCCCCTCCTGTGATAAGAGGCCTTCTCTGGTTGATGAAACTCCCAGAGAGGGTATTTATGACAACTGAGTTCCTTTCGAAAGATTTCTTTAGGCAGACAAGGGGAATTCAGAGAAAGTCTCCCCCTGCATTTGCTGTTTTCAGGTCCCTACCACTCAAAATAATCAATACAGCCAAGTGACATATTTTGAGGTAGCATATTTCTGTTACCCGTTGGGAATGATCTGTTCCTTCAGGGTTTAGCTAAATTGGTGTTTAAATTATCTAGGCCTTTGCTGGGGATAGGGAGATGCTGATCTACCAATTCCATTTCTTTTATGGTTGTTGCTCAGCTCCAGTTTCTATTTTGGGGGACATTTTAATAGTTTCGTGTTTTGTTTTTTAATTCTGAAAGGCAGTGTAATATAGTTGTTAAAAGAGTAGATTCTGGAGCTGTATAGCGTAGGAAATCCTAGCTCCAGTAATTATTAGTTAATGCGACTTTGAGGAGTTCACTTAATTTTTCTATGCTTCAGTTTTCTCAATATTAAATTGAAGTAACATACCAATCTCATAGAGCAGTTGTAAGACTTAAATGATTTAATATCCGTGAAGTACTTAGACAAGTGCCTGGCACATTGTAAGCATTCAGTAAGTGTATGTGTGTTTCCAGAAAATTGCTTTTCATCTAAGTTTTCAAAGTTATTGGTATAAAATATTCTTAGTAGTTTCTCAGTTTTTAGTTTTATAACACTAATTAGATCATGTCACTTCTGTTTATGCCCTCTCTCTTTATGTTGCATAGGTTTGCCACAGTGTTGACTTACCAGATAGATTTTTAAAAGAACTAGTTACAGGTTTTGTTTGATCAGCTCAATTAAGTGTGTTTATGGTTTTAAATTTTTATTTTTTGTCTTTTTTCTTTAATTTCCTTTCTCCTGCTTTTTTTGTGTTTATTTTTGCTGTTTTTTCTCTAGCTTCTTGAGTTAAAGACTTAACTACTAAAATAATTTGTAAGGTTAAATTTTCTGTGACTACTGCATTGGCTATATCATGAGCTTGTCTCATGGGTTTGTAATTTCCATTTTGATTTCTCCTTTGGCCCGTGGTTTATTTAATATACAGGTGCATGGGTAAAGGATCAATGTTATCGTGAGTGATGAGTTTTCTGCATGTGCCCCTCCAGACCCATAATTCCATTCTGATCATTATGGAATGCATCACATGTATTCCCTTGTCCTACGGATACTTTTGGGTTTAGTCAGTAAGAAGGACCTGCAAATCCAAGGCATCTTAATCTTTTCAGGATGTTATGACAAAAATACCATAGACTGGGTGGCTTATAAACAACAAAAATTCATTTCTTCCACTCCTAGAGGCTGGTAAATCTAAGATTAGGATGCCAGCATGGTCGTTCTGGTGAGGACCTGCTGCCTGGTTTGTAGATGGCTGTCTTTTCCCTTTTGTCCTTACATGGGCATAGGGTGAGAGAGCTCTCTGGGATGTCTCTTACAAAGGTACTGACTGATTCATTGCATTCTTGAGAGCTCAAACTACATGATCTAATTATCTCTCAAAGGCCCCACCTCCAAATACTATCACACTGAGGATTAGGTTTCAACATATAAATTTTGGGAGCATACAAATATTCAGTTTATAGCAAGAAGGTAGAAGAGAAGCACTAGAGAGGTGCTCTTTCTACAGGAGCTACCATTTGGTGGTGATTGTGTTCCTTTACGTAAAACCCCAACTCTTTTTTTTTTTTTTAAGATTGTATTTATTTTTAGACAGAGGGGAAGGGAGGGACAGAAACATTGATGTGCAGTTGCCTCTCATGTGCCCCCTACTGGGAACCTGGCCCGCAGCCCCGGCATGTGCCCTGACTGGGGAATCAAATCAGCAACCCTTTGGTTCACAGGCCGATGCTCAATCCACTGAGCTACACCAGCCAGGGCCAATCGCAGCTCTTGTTGGGTCACTCCTTTAGCTTCAACTTTTGCAGGGCTTTGGTGACACTGTTTCTTTTCCTGGCCTTTAGGCTGTTGCTACTCCCTGGGTCTTTCACTGTTCCTCTTGGTTGCCTTAATACTACTTACAGCATTGAAAATAAATGGTCATTTCATTAAACTTTTCAGTTACCCCTTTTGAGTGCCATCTATTTCTTCCAAAGCCTTTCTGCAAGATAACTTCCTTGGTTAACAACTATTTTGTTGCCCCTGTTCTGTTCTCTAGGATTAACCCTTGTCCATTTTCATCCATGGCCTCTGGTTTTGCAGAGAACTATCCCTTATCGCTCACTGCTTCAGAGCCCCATATAAAATGGGTGTTAAAGTATGTACTTCTTGGCAACTGCATACCTTTCAGTCTGATCTTGCTGGTGCAGTTTTGTGGACCTAAGAGTTGCTTTAGAGCAGTGATTTTCAACCAGTGTGCCACAAGAATTTTTAAAACATGCACTACCTGACTACTTAGTCAGGGGCACTGACCTCTATTCCCTTAGATTGTCAAATAAAAAAAAAAAAATGACAACAGCCAACACAACAATAGCTGTCCTGTGTGAATGAATCAAAATTGTATCTAGTTTTTTTGTCAGATTGGCAAAAATACATTTTTTTATGTGCTGCAGACCTTTAGTAATTAGTTTATGTGTGCCATGAGATGAAGGTTGAAAATCACTGCTTTAGAAGTTGAATAATTACAGGTTTTTGTAGGATTTTGGTTTCCTTGACAGTATAGTTTCCTGAAATGTAGTAGGTTTCCAGTTTCATACACAAGTAACCATAGCTAAAGAACGCTTTGTACAGAGTTCTTAAATCCAAAGTCTGTAGATTATTCATTGGTTGTTTTGGATCTTTTCTTCCTCTCAATCAACTTAATGGCAACAGTAAGAGTCTTGAGTGAGGAGGTACTGCCCCTTATCCTCTCAGCAGCTAGGCTGATTTCTTATTTGGGGGAGGGTCTTGGGAATGGCTTGAAGCCACTGTATTCTCTCCTGCCTTTTGGCATTTCCATCCCTCTACCCCATCACCCCTTTTAGTCAACTTGAACTTCATTTCACAGGCAGAGCCTTTTTCGGAGCTGAAAGCACAGTCTGTCTTACAAGGTATTACAGTACTATGGCAATAATTTTATCAAAAGTTTTGCCATTTGGCTATAGTGGATCATCAGATTTTTAGCCTGCAGTATGTTTCCTTGCCATTCATTACTCAAGTACTAAGCCAGTGCATCATATTTCAGTTTCTGTTTAACCAGCCCTGCGAAATACCAAGTACTATATGAGTCATACATCCTAGTGCAGAAAATAGAAACCCCTCTATAAACAGGAAAAGATGTAACACAGGGAAATAGCCAGAACACTGTTGGAAGTTCTAGTGGATCAAGCTTTATCAAGGTTGTTACGCTCATGAAACCAAGAACATATGATCATGATCATAGCCACAGTCCGAGAATCAGGAAGCCATCACCACATCTACCTCTCAATAATGTACAAAGCTAATATAACAGTACTGGAACTCAGAAGCTAGCCACTGTCTCTACCACAACTGCTTCTGCATTACCAGAAGGTGAAGAATACATTATGGAATACTGCTTTAGAAATATTTCGCTTCCACAACTTTAATAGCCACAAAAAAGGCGGGGGTGGGGGCGCGAGGCAAAGCAGTAAGAAACGAACCTCTGCTTCTTTCCACCTTCCAAATCATTCACAAGTATACCTGATTGGAGGAACCCAGTGTATATCTAGAACCCTAGCTGCAATATAATTAGGGAAATGCCACATTTAGCTTTCCCGTTTCTTTAACACAAGGGGCACACGAGACGGAAGGAAGGTAGAAGAGAGGTTGAACAAATCAGGCCACCGTATTCAGCATCAGATCTAAGCTCTCCTCCACTAAGAAAATGTAACTGGGATAATTTTTTGTATAATGCTGTTGGCTTAATGATTTTCAGAGTCAGAATGATTTATGTCTCAGGCCCAGGGTTATATGCTTCATTAAAATAAAAAATTTTAAATCAAGTAAAGTTTTGAAAAGTATTCCAACCTTATTCTTTTCCTATTTAAAACTCTTTTGAAGTATCTTGTTTTAATATCAGTTTCCTGGATTATTACTTAATTCTACTGTCCTTTCTTCTAGTTTTTGTCTTTTATATTCTCCTTCCAGAGGTCACTTTTGAGTCCTCCTAGGCTGAGAGGACTAGGGGTGCACTGAAGGATGGTGTAGTAGAGGAATTAAGAAAGAGAAGGAAGAGTGAGGTTCCCGCGCCCAATTCCCGGTCCTTGTCATTTCTTCAGTGCTAGATTCCCTATATATGTTCAAAGTTAACTACATTATCTTGGCGCCTGACTACTCCAAGAGGCTGAAGTGGGAAAGACAGTGTAAACTCAGACTTGGACCTATTAGGCTGAACAGCACCAGGGCAGGATTTAGAAAATGATCGATACCATATTTAACATGGGTATTAAACAAATTAAATACTGAAATACCAATATTATCATTTTACTCTGTTATTGTAATCTCTAATTAAAATGTTTGAGAGTAGGAATTCTAGTTATGTTAGACCAGCGATTTTCAACCTTCTCCATCTCATGGTACACATAAACTAATTACTATAATTCTGCAGCACACCACAAAAATAGATATAATTTGATTTATTCACATCAGATGGCTATTATTGTGTTGGCTGTTGTCATTTTTTTATTTGACAGTCTTAAGGGAGAAGAGGACAGTGCCCCTGATTAAATAGTCAGGTATTGAATGTTTTAAAAATTCTTGCCACATACCAGTTGCAAAGCACTGCCTTAGTTGCTAAATTTCTGGTGTTGCTCTGTCATAGCTTTCAGATGTTTTCATTATAAATTAATTGCAGAAACATTGAGTCTTCTATCTTGTCTTGAATCCTGCTACTCCTGGATGGAAGAATACCTGAAAATAAGAACTATTTATCTGAAGGACCTCTTTGCATTATTTGTAGTGTAGCTAAACTGTTTCTTTGTAACTTCATTATAGAGACAGCGTTGTCCTCAAGTGACCTTTTACTCTCAAATGTCTGTCCTTGGTAATTGTATTTTCTATAGTTGAGTTCTTAGGTGTTTGTTGAAATCTATTCTCTTTTCCTTGTTCATGACTGGGAAAACTAATTTTTGCCCCTCTTATCTTGACCTCTTTCCCTCCTTCATCCTTCATACTTCTCAGTAAATTATGAAATGTTAACCCTTTGTTGAGAATATGTTCAGGTTTAGCTCCACACCCCACACTAAACCAATCAAATAAATGTGAGGTGGCTCTCACACAATCTCCCACATTAAAAGCTGGGGTTTTTTTTAATGCTTTCTTGAAAGATTCTTCTTTCTCTATGTGTATATATGTATTTATTTTTATGGTGTAAAATTTTTATATTTACAGTCAGCCAGCTGGACTCAGTTTAGATGATCCCAATTTTATTGACAACATCCAAAGCATCGTAGTCAGGAGCCAGTAGACATATGCCTTCCTCTCTCCATCAGGCCTAATCAGGGTGTTGACCTTGGCCACATCAGTGTCTTAGAGCTTCTTCACAGCCTGTTTGATCTGGTACTTGTTGGCTCTGACATCCGCAATGAACACAATTCTTTGCCTTTAAAGCCTTAAGCTTTGGGAAGGGCAAGGGCTTCCTTCTTTGCTTTTGGCACCATCTTCCTCCTTTCTTTGTAGTATATTTAAAGGTTATATATACCTCTCTAAAGAACATTAAGGCATTTGTTAATAAGCATCATTTGTAGATTCTTTTCTACTTGCATTAGTGATGTGACTAATGGAAGGAAATTATTTTTGTCTGTGAGTGTATACATTGACAGCAGTAGCTATTTTGATAATGGAGCTAGCTGTCTGGAATAAATTTATATAAAATTTAAGGTATTATTGTTATCATTTTATTTTTCTTTAAAGTATACACCTTCAGTTTCCTATAGTACATGAAGCTCTACAATTGTATTGTGTAAAATAATCTTCTGAATTGGATTGGGAGCAAAATTCATGCTTTTATCACTATCTGTAATATAGTATTTATTAATGGAGTTATTCAGTCTTAACCATATTGACATAAAAGATTGACCATTAAGACTAAAACTAGTTTATCACCAGAAATACAAGCATGAATTTGTTTAACATGAATTATAAAAAACATCCTTGGGAAATAAGTCACCACATTTTTTGTCTGGGTCATGTTTTTTCTTCCATTTTGATTCCTCATGTCTTCCTAGAGTTCTAGTATAGATTTTAACATTTTATCTGGTATATTATGAGTTATATTAAAGAATGTCATTTTTTAAAAGCCTTGTAGAAAAGAGACTAGACTAGTAGTCAAGAATGACATTAATTAGCAATGACATCTTGAATGAATCATTTTATTTCTTTAAAGATAGCTTCCCATTTCTTATATGAAGGAGTTATACCAGATCGTTATTTAGGATGAAATTATTTTCAAATCTGGTAAGTTGAGTGAGAGTAGGCCCTTAGAGACTTCCATCAATTAGGAAATATAGGGAAAAATTCTGCTCATTTCCATTCTATTTTTAGATAAGAAATCCTGACATTTCAGTTTTCCTGATTCTGTACCAGGGGTTTGTTCCCAAGTTTCCAGAAGCAAATCACACCTTAAAGATTTAGGAGTATAGGCCCAAACTCAATGTACTCCACAGTGGCACAGTGTTGGACAGTGTGCTGACTTCATTGCCTCTAGATCTTTGGATTATAATTTATGTAGTTATTGAGACATGTTATTCCCACTATAGCAGATCAAAATGTCCAGTAATTTTTATTTGAAGTAATAAATTTGCTGACATCCTTTATTTTTAAATCAATATTGTCATTTTTTTTAACTGACAGTCTGACCACCTACATCTTATTGTTGGGATTTTGCTGACTAATCCATAACCATTAATCCCGTATATCTCTTTTAATTTAAATCCTCACCCCAGGGGTACGAGGGTTTTGTTTTTTTTTAATTGACTTCAGAGAGAGACAGACAGACAGACAGACAGAGAAAGAGAAAGACATCAATGTGAGAGAGAAACATTGATTTCTTGCTTCTCATATGTGCCTTGACCAGGAATGGAACCCACAACCTTTTGGTGCATGGATGATGTTCCAACCAACTGAACCACCTGACCAGAGCAATCCCATATGTCTGTAACTCTTTTATTAAAGTGGATTTTCACTAAGGTGTACATTTGTCTTGCCCTGTCCTTTTTGTTTTACTTTTCCTTACAGATTTTCCCTTTTTGATGAAAGGAGTAAATAATTTTGAGAGAAAGATCTCCCCTTTATCTTTTAACAGAATCACAACTTATCTTTTAACAGTTTCACATTATTATTATTATTGATAAGGAAAAAAGAAAATAAGGTTGGATGTGATCTACAAATATTCAAACCTCTTTTTAATGTTTATTGCTCTTCTCACACCAAAAATTTTGCAATGTGTCTGACCTGGCTTTATTTCTTTTTCCCCTAAAGCACTTAAAAATGCTAGTCTTAATTCCTCACCTTGCATTTGTTCTGCATTCAGTAAGTGCCCCATATATGCCAGTCGATTAACCAGATATTGGTAGGGAGAGCTTGGTTTACCGTTTCTATCTTCTCTTCCTTGAGTTAAGACCAAGTTACTGTTGTTCTTTATTTTCAATCAGTTCAGTGTATAATCTGTGTAAGTCATTTTTCTCCCTTGGAATTGTTTCATCTTTCTTTTGATGGGTATGTTTTGTTTTGGACTATATGTTATTGTAGTTCATTATGCTTATACTGTTGTATAGAAAAAAATTTAAATTACTCTTTTTAAAACTTGTTGCGGCTTATAATATTCCATGTAAAATTAATTGGGTGAGATGCATTTCTATTGGAAAATATCAGAAGCCTGCAGTCAGGAAAATTTATAAATTATATGTCATACCTGCTGCTGGCTTTAAAAAACTTAGGTAACACAAATATTAAGCAATATCCTCTTAAAACCATTTAAAAAACCCCTTCTCTCCCTATCACTTCTTCTGCAGTTACCAAGTAATACTGAGTGGCACTGAAGAAATTATGTTCAGGTTTTTCCAAAGAGCTGCTTCTGATAGGAAAATGCTTAGTAATGATGAAGACACGCCCTCCAGTTCAGTGGCCATTTTGTAGTGTAGTTCTGGAGAAACAAGTGGGAACCATCAAAGAAAGAAGTGTACGGATCTAAAGGACATGGGCAAGAGGCAGTAAATTTTTCATTTGGGTCAATTGGAGAAATTAGAACTATGCTGTCTGTGAGTAGTTTAATTAGTTGCACTAATTTTTATGGACCTTTTTAACCTACTTAATCTTTTTGAATTCTATGATTAGATTTGCTTTGCTGATACTGAGGAACAGTTAAATTAATGCTTGGATTTAGGGCTTTGGAAATAATAATTTAGAAGTTATATTGAAATGTATAAGCTTCAAAAAACATTTCCTGTTATTTTATACTATCTTCGATGTTGCAAGGTACTATTCTATGATATTATTTAAGGTTTAAGGTGGGGAGGGTGGAAGACAATAAGTAGTTATTTTCAATTATACTTTCTGAATGTATACTTATTAAAGGTAAGTGAAAAACACATAGAAACAGTATATTGGCAATATGATTAATAATAATGGGGAAATTTATTTGCCTTTGTAGGGCATTGTTAATTATGACAGTTTTACCTCTTTATATGCCAAAAGCTTCTTCTTTAAAAATAGAGAAAATAGTTACCTTGTATAGTCTGGTAATGAAAATCTTCATCAGCTTATTTTGTGGTATTCTGTAATTAGTTTGGAAAGAAATAAAGAAATAATAGCAGTTGACAAGAGTTCATCCTTTTCCATCATTTTTTTAAAATGCTGTTCTATATGTGGTAATTACATTTAGACTATAGCCTTAAGTTGTAGTCAAAGATAAAATATTTAAAAAATATTTTGAGTAACTAATAAATGTTTCCAGGCAAATATTCCCCATCAAATCTAATTATAAATTAATTACAGATATCTTTTTCCTTTGTTTTGAATTTTAAAAATTTAGAGATTCTATTGGAATGGTGGAAACTTTAAAAATATATAACTTCCAGTATACTACCTTTTTCTGAAGGAATTAAAAATTTATACAAATATTTAAAGAAAAGTCAATGTAAGTAATTTTATAAATTCTGTTAACAGGGAAGGGAAATCACAGGCTTCTAAATAAGCACAGATTTATATAGGTGTGAGGTCTTCATCAACAAAATTATTCTACATTACATACAATTTCAGGTTTCTGTGCCAATGCTTCTTGCCTTCTACTGCCTTCTGTTGGTAGGTATCTGTAGTTTCCTGTTGTTTTTTGTGTTTAATATAGACTTACAGAGATCAGATATCACCTGGCATCTGACAATAGTTAGCATTTGGGAGACCCAAATACAGTACTTTGATACAGTAGTGACATTTTAAATGAAGTAACTGTGTATTAGTTTTAATATAGGAAAGTAGCCTTGGCTGGTGTGCTTCTGTGGATTAAGCGCTGGACTGTGAAAGCAAAGGGTTACCAGTTCGATTCCCAGTCAGGGCACATGCCTGGGTTGCAGGGCAGGTCCCAGTAGGGGGCGCTCAAGAGGCAACCACACATTTGTGTTTCTCTCCCTCTCTTTCTCCCTCCCTTCCCTTTCTCTAAAAATAAATAAATAAAATCTTTTTAAAAATTAATTTTAATTAAAAAACATAAGTACACAGGATCATTCTAATTAATTTGCTAAACTAATAATGCAACCCCCTTTTTTTTTTTAATTGACTTGAGAGAGAGGGAGACCTATTTGTTGTTCCACTTACGCATTCATTGGTTGATTCTTGTTTGTGCCCTGACCTGGATGGAACCCACAACCTTCGTGTATCAGGACGATGCTCTAAGCAACTGAGCTACTCAGCCAGGGCTCAACGCCTTTTTTATCAGACCTTATGCTGGGCACCTTTTTCCACGTATATAACACATGAATATATTCTCATTGTAAAAAAGTCAAATACAGAGAAAGCATAAGCCTCTCGTAATCCCTTTTTTCTTCCCTAGTTCCACTTTTCTCCACAGAAGTAACCACTGTAATCAGTTTTCTTCCACATCATCTTCAGTGTAATTATATTCATATACACATATTTGCAAATATATATGTCTAATACACTTAGAAATGTTGTATAATTTGACCTTTTAAAATGTAAATGCGTTGTTAAATTATTATAGTAGGCAATATTTTCATTTGTACATTTAGCATACTTTTATAGTTATAGCCATAGATTAGATATCTAATGGAATTATTAGGTCAGTGGATACATACATTTATATTTTTATAGATGTACTTCCACTAATAGTGTATGAAGTATCTATTTCCTTATGCCCTTGACAACACTAATTATGATCAAGCTTTTTAATTATTGCCAACTACCAGATAAAAAGTATCTTTAATTTGCACATCCACAGTCAAGGATAAAGTCTAATATGTTTTCATTTGTATTTACCATTTGTATGGTTATTTTCTTTGAACTGCTTATTCATGTCCTTTGCCCATTTTACAGTTTTAAAATCTTTTTCTTATTGGTTTATATGGGATTACTGTAAATTAAAGAAGTCAGTTTTATCATATGTTGGCCATATTTTCTCTCGAGTGTCATAAGAGTTATTTTTAAAACCTAATGAGCTAGATAAGAACAGAGCACTATTGTTTTTATAGTCCCAAATTCTTTGCAGCCAATTTCTAGGCTTGTGTTATCTGAGGCAAATACATATGGATTATACTCACCTGAAACACAAATGATTGGGAATAAATGTAGATATTATTAGAAGACATGTTGCCATGTTGTGAAATTTCTAACATAATCTGTTAAATAATTTTTAAAATTACAAGTCCAGCTCCTGCTTTAAAAAGTATACAAATTATACAAAATACTGTATTAGACCAAGTTAATGATTTTTTTTTTTTTACTCTAAGTTATTTGCAATGTAGCAGTATAATTAACAGATTTGGCTCTTGTTCAGCTGCCTAGGTTCATATCCTGGCTCTGTCATTTACGTATGTGACCTTGGCCAAATTACTTGGTCTCTCTATGCCTCAGTTGCCTCTTATCTTAAATGAGTTCTTGCTCTTAAGTTTATTGCAATGACGAGATGAGTTAGTCTGTAAAAAATGCTTAGAACAGTGCCTGGCACAGTTTGGGTACTCAGTAAATATTTGGTGCTGCTGTTGTTTGGGGAGGACTTGGTGAGGAGAGAGTCAACCAAAGAGATGAGAACCTACACTGATCATCCTCTTATGGGAAAAAAGTGCACCTGGGTAGTATCAAACAGAATAAGCAGTCTCTGCTGACATCTCCAACCCAGAGGTAAACACTGCTGCAAGAAATGGGCAGAGGGGGGAACAGGTCAAACGCTATTTCCTGATACCCACTGCTTATGAACCCTATATAGCCTGTGGGAAATCACAGCACTAGAAAAACTTGCTTTATTTCATTTGTGTGATCTTGTACATATTGATGCCTGCTATGGCTCTGTCACCCTTCGTATCTAGATTTCTAAATCGATCTATTGCCTTTTGATTGTTTTTCTTCTTTACAATTTATACATGAAATTTTCCTCTGGTTTCTGCCTGAATTCTTCCTAACTGCTGCTTTGTTAACCTTAGGGCCTAGGCCAATAAATATAGAACTTTCTGAAGGATGAGTCAACAGAAAAATCATGGAGCATATAGATCACAAGAGTACCAGTTCTATGAAGGTTTGGAGGAGTTGCCACTCTTCAAAATATATTCACAGAAAAAAAAGAGTTCAGATTAGTGTTTCTAGATTCAAGGGACTATAGTTCTATGAAACTTAAAACCACCCATGAAAGGGGAGTGATCTGAGACGAGGATAGCCTACCTGGTGCTGCCCCCGTGTGCCCCCCCCCGCCCGCCTCCCCTGTAGCATGGCTTGCCCCCTTCTTGGTATCTGTGAGTGTAACAGAGTATCTTTTTAATGGCAGTTTTCTCCTAATCTGTTGGTCTTTCCACACCTGAATAATAACCAATATTTTAAAACAGTATGATGAACTTGAGAGAGAAGATCAGTCTCTCTTCTGGATTGCCTTTTTCCTCAGAGAGGTGATTTTGTGTTTTGTTTAAGGGTGTAGGCTGTGGACTCAGACCAGCAAGATTCACATTCTGCTGGGCTTAGAAAGAAACCCAGTTTCTTTCTAAAATAGGAGTAATAGTACTTAGTATTATTTAGAAGTTCAGTAATAGTACTTTTCAGAAGTTTGTGAGAGTAAATTGGGTATTATAAAGCATACTTAAGGAAATGCCTAGCATATAAGCAACTCAGCAAATGTTAACTATTTTTACTGTTACTCTTATTACTCTCTAGCTTTTGTACTACTCTTTTCCAAAATACTGATCTCTTAGGGCCCTCTTGTCTTCTCTCGCTATGTATCATCTCCAGCTGAATTCCTCTATTCCATGTTTCCATACCTAAATGCTACCATATGGATTTGCCACCATACCTATTTTCTAAAAACTCAAATCTGTACATTCAAACTAGGCCACTCTCCAGATACTTTAGGTCTAAGTCCTTCACATTTGAGTATTTCACAGGCACCACCTGTAGCTTACCACCTTCCTCTTTAGATCTGTTGCTCTGCCATTATTTTATATTTCAGTTAAGAGCACCACCTAATTGTTCAAACCAGAAGTCTAGGAGTCATCTTGGCCTGTCCATCGCCAACCACTTTCATTATAAATGGATATTAAATTGGGGGGTAGAGGGGAGGGTTCACAATCTAAAGAATGTTTATTATATTTGGGGAGAGGGAGAAAGTGTCAGAGGTAGGATAAAGAAAGTCATTTTGCATTTTATATCTTTTTGTGCTGTTTGAATTTTTAACTTAAAAATAACAGCAGTAAAAATAAAAATCTGTGAAATTGAGCAGTTGAACTTAATTTCCTTTTATAAGTAAAAAAAGTTAACTTTTTCTTGAATATTCCCGGAGAAAAGTTATTGGCAGAAAATACTATAACTCTAGTGCCTGGCATATAGTAGGCGCTCAATAAATATTTGATGAGTGATAGATGAACAAATGAAGATTAGCATTTAAGTTTCCCTTTTTCTAGCGAAATGATTTTTTTCCGGTGGAATGCTGTTAGCATTGAGGCATTGACATCTAGAAGACTGAGCAGATACTTTGTGAGGAACCAGAATCAGAATTTGGCCAGTAGTTATTACAGTCTACACAAATTGCTTTTATAAAAGGGTATACAGCTCTGAGAGTGGCACTCCTCCTGGGAAAGAGAAGGAGAAAGTCCCGAAGGTACATCAGGGCTGGCATGAAAAGAGCATCTAGGATTCTGATGGCTGTTCACTTAGCCTGATGTAGGTGTTTAGTTGTGGGCCTCTAGTATTGACAGAAGTGTGCCAGTAGCCAAAGGAAACCACTCAGTAAGATGCCATTTGTGGAAGAGGCTAGAGTTATTTACATATCTAGCTTTGCTGGTTTCTTTTCTTATTTTGAGGCCCCAACAGAAATCTTTTAATAAGGAAATTGTGTTACTGGAAAACTGCAGTTCAGTTAGATAAACATGAAGCTCATCTAGACATAATCTCCAAATATGACCAAGTGCTGTAATTATTATGGTTTTATATAGTGTCAGTGTCTGATTAAAATTTTAATGCATTAACTTTGATGCAGTTATTTTGAAGTTAACTCATTTCACTTTTAGCCTGTTGAGTTTTTAGACTGTAAGTCATGAAAAAAATAACTAATTTTCCATTTTGGGTTTGTTTGTTTCTTGTTTTTTGTTTTCGCTTTTTGAATCTACCATTTTCCTAAAATAAGAAATAAATATGAAGACAGCTCCTGAACTACTTACTCTTTGTGAATTTTTTTCAATCTATGATTCCGTGTACTCTAGAACAGGTTTCTGAACCTTGGCACTATAGACCGTTTGAGCTGGATAACTCTGTGGGGCTTGCATGTGCATCGTAGGATGTTGACTAACATCTGTGACCTCTGCCAACTAGATGCCAGCAATACTGCTCCCCTCCTCAGTTATAACAACCAAAAATGTCTTCAGACATTGCCAAGTGTCCACGTTGGGGTGGGGACAAAAATCTGCTTTGATTGAGAACTACTGCTCTATAGGACCACACTGGTATTTTGGTGATTTTTTTTTAAACTGGCTTGCTTAATTGTATTTTTAAAACATGGCTCCAGGGGGAGAGGGTTCAGTGGAGGTGGGAGAAGGTATGGGGTGATAAATGGTAATGGGAAAAAATGCAATATAAATTAAGTAAAAGGTAACAAAGGTAAAAAATAAGAATACAGATGCTGTGATACAGACTTGGGGGTGGGGGAGGGCATGACTCAAAAAATCACATAAACTGAGAATTACTTAATATCAATATGTCAATTTCAATTTCAATATGAATGATTAACATTGACAGGTAATAGCCATTTATTTGTGCTTCCACTAACCCTACTAACTTGAAATCTTGTTACTTTTACATTTCTTGTCCTCAGTGGGAGTATTAAGTGACCTGGGCATCGTTGCAGGAAGTTTGCAAATCCAAATATTTGCCCAGTGTTATCTGAATATTTTTTATAAATACATAAAACATCATGTGTACATGTTATAGTAGCTGATGCTTTTTGTAATTCACTCACAAATTCATTTAAGATGTTACTAAATTAACATTTGCTTTTTGCCATATTCTCTTCAGTAGATATTCAAAATACCACTACCATTATATGGAAGTTTGTAAAGACTTGAGTATTCTAAAGTTTGGTAAGCTTATGTTTTACCCAGATTAAAGTAGTAAATTGAATTTTCTAAATTTTACGTTTTTCTGCCATATTGTTTTCTTAAATCTTTTATACCAGATTAGGAAAACCTAATGTCTGATTTTTTAAAACTTTGTAATGGACTTTAAAAATTATACATAAAAAGAGAGAATACAGTGAAATCTCCAGATACCCTCACCCAGTTTCAGAAGCTGTTAAAATTTTGCCAAAAGGTTCACCTCCTCTTTCACCCTCACCTCATTTCTTGGAGTATTTTAAAGCAAATCCCGGGCATTACCTAATTTCACCTGTAAATACTTCAGTATACATTTCTAACAGTTAAATACTCTTTCTTAAAAAACAAAAACAAAAAAACCCCAACACAACTCCATTACCTAATAAAATGAATAGTAATTCCCTAATGTCATCCAATACCTTGGTTGTGTTTGGATTTCCTCAAGGATCTCAAAAAATTTCTTCTTATAATTGTTCAAACCAGTATCCAGACAAAATCCATATGTCACATTTGGGTGATATGTCCCTTTAGTCTTTAACAGTTTTCTCTACCGTCTCCAACTTTATTATATCTTTATCTGTTGGAGAAACTGGGTGATTTGATCCTTAGAATTTCCATATCCTAAATTTGGCTGATCGAATAGGATAACATGGCATTTGATTTAGCACAGAATTCTGTATTTTAACATACCAATTTCTGATATCTTGTCTTTCAGAGAACATCATGAATTCTTTTTTTTACCACATGAAGGAGTTTGAGAACCCCATAGTATTCTTATTTTGTACTTAACGAAGCTGAGACTGAGAGGATTTTCTTGAAACATAGTGGCCTACCTGAAAAGCATCAGATCATTCAGTATTTTCCGTGGTACTATTGAAAGCCGGGTATACCATAGTCTTATTAGAAGAATCATAGAATGAAACTTTTTAACAAGGACCTCACCTGTTTTGTTTTGTTCTCTTCCCTGTGCCCAGATATTGTCTGGCACAAAGGAGATTCAGTTATTGTTTATTATTGAATGGCCACCCAATTCTTCCATGTTTGGCCTATTCTTCCCTCCCTGGGTTAGAACCTGAGAGGTTACAACTTGTTCTGTCTGTAAGGGTTTAAAGTAGTTTAGAAGAGAGAGTCTAATCATAAAAGCATTTACCCATCACTTCCAAATCAGCAATAAAGGTATTGGCACTTCTGCAGAATGTACCATAAATCATGAAGAAAGTGAACAGTTCATTAGAGTGGTTCAGATGTTATACACCATTAGTGTGGGGCCAGCTGTCTTCAATGGCGGGGCATGAAGTACAGGTAGTCTAGGATTTAAATGAGTCATTTTTTTGAAATGCTTGTTCAGCAAAAATGTTGGGGTTTCCTGTCTGTTTTTGTTTATTTTTCTTACAAAAAATGTTTCTACCATCAGAACAATCTTAGCACAACCAAAAACTCTTGGCTATCATTCATTTAGCAGAATTCTTTCTGGTACTATGATGTGTATTTTCTGTCAGCTAAAATTTACAGGAATCATTAACCACAAGGATTTCCTGAGGCGAAGCTCCCACATGCTGTGTCTAAGGTTCTTCATATTTCTTTTGGCAGCAGTAACATTGTCCAGTACTACAAAATTATACTTTGAGTTCAGTGCTGATAATTTCTCTTCAAGAAAACAACTTAACTGAAATATTTGTGGTTTTATTTTGCTTGAACCAAGGGAAAAAATTATAATACAGAAAATTACCTGTCACCACCTACTCTGCCTTACCCTCCACAAAAAAAAAAGTCCCTTTCTAAAGCTGCCATTAGCTGATAATAATGCTCCCTATATGAAACATAGAAATTTCTGCATATTAGCTTATAGGCTTAACAGCCGAAAACCTTTAAATATAGCAAACAGGGTTGTTATAGTAGGGAGCCTCACCTTGCTGTAAAGAAAAAATAAAAATAAGTTGTTTTATATTGGGTGATCAAGTTTTAATACTGACATTATCTGCCTTTTTCACTCTCATTCTCCTGTGCATGTACAGAGTATGAAAAGCTCATCAGCATGGCTTCATATTCCCCTTTAAAATTAACCTTTTCAAAACTCAAAATTATCACTTGTTGTTTTGTTATGGCTATTCTTTGATAATACAATTATCAGAAAAGACTCTTAAAATACTACCTTTCAAACTATATACCTGTTCAAGGCCTGATTTTCCTTATATACTTCATCTAAGACAATAAATTGCAACAGATTGAATACAGAAGCAAATATAAGAATCTAGCTATCTCCTACTAAGCCAGACAGTAAAGAGATTTGCAAAAATGTAAAACAATCTACTCTTCTCAGTTCTTTTTTTTAATTTTGGGGAAAAAGTATTTTTCATTAAAATTATTTACATTAATATAGGGGTTAGCAAAAGTAGGTTTCCAGTTGTGAGTACACAAAACAGTTTATTCTTGTATTATTATTTATTGATTATTGTACTGTTTCCCATACGAACAACTGTAAACCTACTTTTCCTCACCCCTTTATCTGGGTTTTTTGTTATTTTAAATAAACCTTTTTAATTTTTTGTTTGAGCTTTTAAGATGATAAATATCGATAGCCACATAAACAAAAGGTCTTTGGGGCTTTTGATAATTTCAAGACCATAAAGAAGCCTGGAGACCCAAAACTCTTAAGAACCACTGGTCATGATGTGGCTCTCTGAGATCTAGCAAATAATACACAGGTTATTTGGCAGCTTCAGGGGGAAAGTGATAGTAATTTTATTCCCCAAACATTTAAAAAATAATATAAAATATTAATTTTACTAAAAATCCCTTTGTATTCTTAAAAGTTGCTTATGTGTGACAACGTCTATCTTGGTCAGTTCATCTTGGCTGATGTTCAGTTTATAAAACCAAGGGTTGTTTGTTTTTCCTTTGTGTTATTGGTTAAATTTTAAATTCGCTCTGGCTCAAAAGCATAAAAATAGAAATAAAACAGTAAAATGCTACAACTCAGAATACCATCATAAATATAATGAGTGGAGCTTAAATATTCATACAGTCCAAGTTTATATGTTAGAAAACGGTAGTATTCGCATTAAAGACAAAAAGTTGGAAGTGCTAGCATGAAATACGATGATGACTGGAATTACATTTTATTGGACCTGCAGTACCTCCATCCTTAGTCTCCAAAAGTTGTCTACTCGGAAATTTTGTCAAATAGTTACATGAAGCAAAGCCATGAACAAAGCACAGTGATGGTCCTTGGCAAGCCAGAATTTTCCAGAACTGTAAAACAGTGCTTTCTAGGATGAAAGTGATGAATTCTGTCACTAAAGATGAGGAAGAAACCAGAACTACTGAAGCATCATCCATAGTTGTAGAGGACAAATGGATATGTCATGCCTTTGAGACGAAGCTTGTGACACCAGCCAAAAGTTAAAAAGTTTTACATTTGGAAAAACAGCAGAATAAACTACTGGTAGAATTACTGTATGAAAAGACATGATTGAACATTATCACTAGCATACAGGATAAACAGTTATGCTATTTTTGTGAAATGTGCGATAGCAGATGTTCCAGATTATGGTGATTCAAACTGAGTGTGTATACTTAGTTGATGTGCGAAACATACTGGGGAGGGCAAAAGTAGGTTTACAGTTGTGAGTACAAGAAACACAGTTTATTCTTGTATTATTAATTAATTATTATTATTATTCATTTGTATTAAAACTGTAACCTAATTTGCCCACCCCATATGTGAAAAACAAAGTATTCATTGTTTCTCTTGTGTTTAGTCACCACCCCCTCACCCCCAAAAAATCTGTTACAGATACTCCATTTGGTTATTTTGTGAGCTGTGACATAAAATGGAAAAGGAAGGGACATTGGGGCCAGTGCCAACACAGCATTACAATTTGAATAAAAAGAAATGTGGTCCCATTCCCACTCCCCAAACCTCTTCCCGGAGAATAGTTAGCACTCAAGAGTGTGCCTCGTGCATTCTACTGATTAGACGTTAATTAGAACAGGAGTCAGCAAACTAAGACTGTTGGGTCAGATTTGTCCCCTCTTCTGTGCCTATGTTTACATGACTGGTGAATAAGGAATGGTTCTTACATTTCTAAATGGTTAGGTAAAAAATCAAAAGAATAATATTTTGTGACACATGAAAATTGTAAGAAGTTAAATATATTCATAAATAAAGTTTTATTGGAACATAACCACACTCATTGGTTTATGTATCATCTGTGACTGCTTTCACACTGGAGCAGCAGAGTTGAGACAGACCATATGGCCTGCAAAGCCCAAAATATTTACTATCTGGCCTGTTATAAAAAAAAGTGTAACTCCACTTTGATCCATCTTATTTATTGTTCTTCCCCATGGGAGCTCATCTGAAGAAAATATTCTACTGCCTTTAAAACAAGTTTGTTTTTTTAAAAGTATGTAAACTTTCTAAAAGGTCAGCCCAAATGAACTAACATTCTTGTTTTTTTGCCACTCTGATGGTTCACAGTTCAGTTTGAAAATACAGATTGAGTAATTCAAGGCAATATTTGAAGATCCATTACAGGTGATGTAAAGATTAACCATTTAGGCCACCAGAGATTTTAAATCTGATAGAGGTACTCTCATATTATAATTTTTTGCATATTTTTCTCAAAAGAGGGATTAAGCATAGTTGAAAAGGAAGGCATTTGACCCATCTTCTTGTTCTCTCAAATTGATAGTCAGCAAAATGCTACCGGTCCAGCAAATTCTCACTCTTCCTCATTTTTCCAAACTCAAGGATATATTTCCTGAAAGTGTTGGTCTAATTTAGGTGTTGTTCCTTTGTTTCTATAGCAACTAGTACATTCCTGTAATTATTCATTTGCTTGGTATCTTTACACTCAACTGTAAGTAAACTTCTTTGCTATCTTCCTCTCTAGACACAGGAGGGACTAATTTTAGGTAGTATGGTTTATTTCAGGGTGTTGGCTTTGGGGTTAGATCTATCTTGATTTCTTTAGCTGAGTGAATTCGTTTCCTCAACCGTGAAATGGGAATAACAGTAGTGATGATGATGATGATGATACCTTTTATAATTTGTTGTGAACCTTAACTCAGAGGATGCATGTAAAATGCTTAGTTAAGCTTTTGCCACATAGTATTATGGCAGCTGTGTTGTTCTTTGTTTTGGTGGCGGTGGTGATTTTAAATATTAAATATCTGGTTGAGTGGAATCAAGGTTTATTTTTAAACATGTCACAAACATTGTACTTTAGAGAAGGCTAAAAGTTAAAATTAAAGCTTGCGATTTATCCAGAAAGAGTTGTCTCATTGATTTTCATCCAGTGGCGATGGTGATATTTCTGTTTGGTGGGGTTGGGGTGATTTTTATTTTTTTCATTTTTTCCAAAACCTGCTGTCTGTTCACAAAGCTTATATAAAGTATAGACTGAGTGTTTACTATGTGTCAAGGACTGTTCTATGTGCTCTATTATTATTATCCCTATCTTTAGTTGAAACAGCTGAAGCATGAAAGGATTATAAATTGCCATAGTTACCCAGCTAGTAAGAGTCAGAGTTGGAATTTGAACCTGTAGTCTGGCTCCAGAGTTTGTCTTTAACTGCTATGTTCTAATGCTTTTATTAGACACACTGTGTCTCATTTGCCATGTGCTTGTACATAAGCTTATTTTAGGTAACTTTCTTGGAGTTTTTTTCTTACAGTGCTGGGTACTATGTGTTATCTATAATATAGTAATGCGTAGTTGTGCTTGACTGAATCAATAAATATGATGGTACGGTAAAATTATTATTAAATCAGCACAATCATTACCTAATTCTTCTTGGCTTCAATTAATAACTGTTTTTCACTGTAGGACCTCTTAGGAGCTATCTATAGCCAGGATTGGCTATTTTGAAGAAATCTACACTAAAACTACAAAAATTTGGGCAATGTAATTTCTTAACAAATCTATTTATATTCCTAAATTAGTTTTTCCTTGGTGGTACTCACTCAGAAATATCAGTGTGTTTTATTTAGAGTTTTTCCCTTTTTTGGGCTCCTTGTTATACTATTAGTTGATATTTTAGCATTGTGACATAATTCAGTTCTTTATAGATCAAGCCTTAAAGAGTTTGGGCATACTGGTCGTGATAGTGAAATTTGGTTATTAACTTTGACCTCTAAAACTTGAAATAGCAATGATGTTATAATTTGTTTTATCTTATGTGTCTTTCAGAATTCTCCACTCTACCAGTACTTACAGGATTTGGGACACACGGACTTTGAAATATGTTCTTCCCTGTCACCAAAACCAGAAAAATGCTCAGTGACAGAGGGACAACAAAAGCCTCCTGTAATACCCCTGCCAAAAGTAAGAAAACATTCTCGATCTCTATGACTTAATCTTTTGTTCTTTACCTTACAAAAAACAAAAACAAAAAACCTCCATGTCCTCCCTGATATTTGGTAAGACTTTTTTTTTTATTCATCAGTAGTATAAAACTGCCTGTTTAAATAAATATGAATCCTGCTGTTTTGGACTATTTTATGTCTGATTTGTATAATAAATGGAAATGAACATGATTAAAGATCAAAATATTTATTTAAATATTGAAGTTATCTGGAGAGGACGAGAAAAATATACTAAAACCTTAATGAGAACCCAACCTGTAGGATTCGTATGTTAACTGGAATTACTTTTTCTTTAAATATATTTCTTAAAAGGGCACAAATTATAAGAAAGCAAATTGGTAAGGTATTTCATAAGCAGTGTCAAGGATACCTCAGTTTCTAATGCCCCTTATGTCTTCAGTATTATATACTTTTATATACCTCATAGTTGATGAACAGCATTCTGAGGCTAAGATATTAGAACAATCTCCATTAATTATGTTCTATAAAATTCATTGACCTAATACATTCATTTCTGTTTTGTTAGACATATTTATTCAAATTAAAAATATTCTAGTACATTTCATTTTTAATACAAAGAATTCTAACTGAATAAGAAATATAGCCAGGTTACCTAATTTTATTAGCTAATTCTAGCTTTTCAGGAGGTAACTTTGAAAGTTTACAATTACTCATTTAGTCTGTGGTGATAAAGGTCTTTTCTCCTGTTCTCCTTTGAAAAACCCTGAAATGTGATGTAACCAAACTGGGTCCATTTGCAACAGCAGATTAGATACCAGAGAAATGGTTTGGGGTTTTTTGTTTGTTTGTTTGTTTGTTTGTTTTTTGGTTTTGCTTAGTGTTTTTGACTTAACACCCACAGGATGGGAGTGAGGGGAGTTAGGGCTCACATGGTTCAGAGCCAGTTTGCTAGCCCTCTGTACTTAAACCCTTCCTTCTCCTTGCCCCTTTCAAATATGAATGTTCCTGGGCAGAGTTTCGAAAGGAAAACCTAAAGATATATCTGATAGATTATTTATAGATTAAAACTTGTATTTGAGATTACTTGGTAAGAAAAAACAAAGAAAGACCCAAGGGATAATCTTGCGGCGTAGCATGCACATTGACCCCTGTGTGTGGGGGTGCAAACTTGTGTTTTGTAGATATTCAGTCCTTTCATTTATGACAAGTATTTTACATATAGAAATGTTATTAAATTATAAATAGATAAAATAAGAGTTTAAAATTTCATCCCCTCAGAAACTGAGGAACGAACAGTAAAAAGCATAGCCGGAGAGTGTTTTCCAAAATTACCACATGTCTAGAAAGTTTGTTTAGTCTTCATCTTACACAGTTCAGTTGTATGAGCTATATTTTTCTAAAATAGAGTTATTCTAAATCTGGGGCAACTAAATTTTAGAAAATTACTATTCTCTTTAGTTCCTTCTTAGTGGATATATTTTTAGAATTGCCCTCAAAATTCTGTTCAAACAGTGAAGTTTGGAAAGCGAAATTTTTTGTATGAGTTTATAATGAAATGGTCCTTAGCACTAATACCCCTTTTTAACTTTATTTTTTAATGTGATTGTTAAATACTTACTGAGTAGTAAGTCAGTAAATACTTACTGACTGAGTATTGGTCACTTATACATGGTGGTATTCTCACCATGATTATTTATTGTCTATATATTTTTCTGGTTTTTTTTTCCTGTGATTTTTTTTTTTTTTAAAGAATCAGTAGCTTGCCTCTAAGTAGTTTTAATCCTTAAGCTTTTAGAAGTGGAATCAATCAGAAGGCAAGAGTATTAGAGAATCATTTTTCAACACTTCTCTTATAAACTCACACTTAAGGTTCTTCTTTGGAGTAAAATAGGCTCTTTACTGTTTACAGGGTTATTTCTGAGTTGCAAAGACTCCATGTTTGTCCCTGCATTCCCCCATGCAATCTTGGCTGCCACAATCAGACAGACAAATATCACGAGAACCCCATTTTTTTGCATCTGCTCTGAAACCTTAGCAGCAGACAGTAACTGCTCCAGGTCTGTCAAATAGATGCATTTCCTGTGATTATTCTTATATGTTCCCTCTGTAAAGTTTAGCATCAGTGCTCTTCTCTGCATGGTCTATTTTCTCTGCTAGATCCCTTCTGCTTTCTTGCTTTCATTGGCCACTCATGTCCATTCTCCATCTTTGCTGAGCTCCAGATGTTTGTTAGGTATTTCCACCTACGTGTGCCCCAGGAAGCTCATATTTAACATGTCTAAAACATAGCTTCTTTCCTTAGCACCCACAAACAAAAAAATTTTTTTGTATTTCCAGATTACTACCTTTTTAGTTATCTTACAACTTCTTACCACCCCCACATTGATTTGGTCACAAAATGGTATGTCAGTTTCTAAGTCTCTAAAATCTAACCTTAATCATTACCATTTTTGCTATCCTAGTACAGGCCTATTTATTATTTAGCTGGCTACAATCATGCCCTGCCAGTACAGCCTCTGCACTGTTGCCAGTTATTTTTCTGAAAGGCTAATTTTTTTATTGTTTCACTTCTTGCATAAAAATCTTAGGTGGCTCCTCACAGCCTACGGGATAAAATCTAAACTATGGTGGCATATGACACCGAAGTTCTTTAAAACCCATCTCACTGTGCCTTTTTAACTTTATTACAATCCCCTTGAGTCTCAGCTGTCCCAAACTATGCCATCAGTCCCACAGCATGTCCTTCTAAGGCCCTGTCCTGTAGTCCTGTTCCCATGCTGAGCGTTCTAACCTCCTTTGTTGTTAAATTTCTACTCATCTGTTAGGGCTTAGTTCCAGTGTTAGCACCCCTTGCCCTTTTTTTTCCACACTTTTTCAGACTATACATTGGTTTGTAATTATTTGTACTGTCTTTTCTGTACTAAGTTTTTGACAACAGTTATGTGTATTCTCTTTGTTCCTATGACCCTTTTTCAATTCCTGCGATATAGCGATCACTCAGTGAATGTAAACTCCATTTACTGACACACTTAGAAAATGTACTGTTATGGTATATTGAATTTTTGAGTGGTTCAATAATGTACTTTTTATTTCAATGAGACAGTTTTTCTAAAATTAAATTTTCTTTCTGCCTTAGCATTGTGGAATGAAATGTTCTTCATATCTGAGAACTTGGAGAACCCTATGGTTTTCATCTGAAACACATACCATCATCATCCTGACATAGATAGTTTATACTGTACCCAAGATAAATGGGCTGCATCAGCATGACTTCTGACTGCTTATTAAAAATCACATTTTCAGGTCTTATTCCAAACTTACTTAATCTAAACCTTCGGTTTGGAGACTCAGGAATATGTTGCTAACTAAAATAGAATCCAGGTGATTTTGATGTGCAAGTAAATCTGGGAACTAATAAGGAGGCTGAGACATACTGACAAAGCATATAACCTGGATGATTTTCTCCCTTTTCCTGATAAAAATTGTGATTAATTAAACATAGTGATTTGACGTTTTTCTGATGCTTGGGTGTGGTTTAATAATCCTATACAACGTCATTCATCTCCTTCAGCAAGGTATTCTGTTAAAAGTGGCTGAAACCATCAAAAGTTGGATTTTTTCTCAGTGCAATAAGAAAGATGACTTACTTCATAAGTTGGTAAGTGTTCTTTTTACCTTTTTTGGGGGGGGGGGTCAATTTTCAGGGCCCAAGTTTATTAGTGAGAAAATTAACAAATCAGAATTTGCTTTACTACTGATTTGGGCAGTGATTCATTTTCATTAAAATTCTGGGTGGTTCTTCAAAAGGAGACACTGTACTTCGTGAATGGTTAAATAGAGTTGTTTCTATCACCTAAAAAAAAGAATTCTTCAATAACTGGGGATCTTTGAATTTGGACTCATCGGTATTATTTTATAGTTCTAAGAGGTTATTAGTCACTTAGAATGAAGTAGTCTGGTAGTTATTGAAATCTTATTTGTTAGATTACTAATATCCTTCTGCCATCTTTCTCCATTGACAGCTGTTTCTCTCAGTAGCAAAGGGAATAGGAATATATCCATTAATAGGATCTTCTCCCTTTTTCACTGGGAACTTTACTGTATCTATCCTTACCCCACATCCAATGATTACAAAGTTTGGGGGGGAAAAAATCAGAAGTGCTTCCCCCCTAATTTATGTATCATTAATCTGACAACTTCAGATTAATTTATTTTATTTTATTAATTTATTTACCATTCTCTGACAACTTCATATGTAAAATTTGGTCTCCTGGGACTGATAAATCACGGAATTTTCCAAAGACTTGGAATAGTCAACATTGAGAGTCTTTGTGATTCCTGTAAGGGTTGCTTTTTTTCCTTCTCTCTGCTGCAGTATAATCTCGTTTGACCTCTTGACCCCCAAGAGGGAGTAGTACTTCAAGTTTTTACAGCATAACAATACAAAATTGAAGTTATGGCATTCTTCTCATGGTTCTCAGTAGGAGTAATCAGGTTACAAGTAAGGTTTTCAGGATCTTCTGCTGGCCTGTGACCCTAACATAATAATTATTATTCTCATAAATTATTATTTATAAAGAAATGTTTACAAAGTGCTTTCACATTTTGATTCGGTAATCTAAACACTTTAAGGTTTGGTGTATTTTATTGTTGGAAATCCTGAGGTTCAGACAGCTCAGTTTGACTTAAGAATACTTAAGTCAAGAATTGTTCAAGAATGTTCAGCTAGAAAGCAATGGAGTCAGAATTTTTATTCAGATCTCCTGGTTTCAAAGCCCAGGCTCTTTATTATAATGCACTGCCTCTCTGGTTTGAGTATTATTATGTTTTGACTGACTAAAATTACTGTTTTAGCAATCCAAAAGGGCAAGTTCTCTGTTCAGGGTTTCCTCTTTGTAGGTGCGTTGAAAAGGTCAATGAAGTATCTTGTCATCTCCATAGAATATCAGCTCTATCCAGGTGGAGCCATCCTCATTCTTCAGTGATACTAGGACTATGGTAAGGTATATGGATCCATATACATTTTTCTGTGGTTTAATCATAGTTTGTATAGTCCTGATCTTCTTTTCATTCTTGGTTCTTTGTCACTGGCCACATGTTTCATGTCATGCTTCACTATAAAGTGCCAGCTTCTATAGATATCCCTTTGTGTTTATATTATGGAGAACTGCAGGAAGTACATACCTAAGAAGTAATTTACTGGTAATGGAACAAGGCATTGCCCAGTTGGCTTCTGGCTTGAGATTGCTTGACCTTTTCCCTGGATTGAGACATAGTTAAAATTTTGTTAACTATACAGCTATTGAACCACTCCCTCTTTCCTTTTACAAAAATACTGGCTCCATGATATATGAACATTTTCCCATTGTTCATTTTTATTACAGTAGTACTTTTATTCTTAAAGATGAAAAAAAGTCCTGTATAGCAATGATGATAGTGATATTAGCACTTTTAAAGCACTTTTTAGTCTATAAAGTGCTTTCACACGTTATCTCATTTGATCCTCATCAGCTTTATGAAATAGTATTATATATTAAAAAATGTCTAAGACGCCCTAGCTAATGTGGCTCAGTGGATTGAGTGCCAGCCTGCAAACCAAAGGGTCACCGGTTAGATCCCCAGTTGGGGCACATGCCTGGGTTGTGGGCCGGGTCCCCTGTGGGGGTCCCATGAGAGGCAACCACACATTGATGTTTCTCTCTCTTGCTTTCTCCCTCCCTTCCCCTCTCTCTAAAAATAAATAAAATCTTTTTTCTTTAAGTGTATAAAATCATTAAAGTGTATCAACACATGAATAATTCCTTCCCTCCTCCATCCCTAGGGGCAAAAATAGAAGTCTCTTTATTCTTTAGCTGTGCTTTTCATTCCATCCAGGCAGAAATCTTTTTCTTTATTTACATCTTTAAAAGATCCCTATTATCTATCATATCAAATCCAATTGATCACATCAGCATCAAGAGTCTGCATAATTTGGCCCTAGTCTACCTTTAATAGCCTTATCCACCAATATTTTCATCAGCGAACTCAGTCTTCCTTTCCCTTTATTCCATACCAGTTCTGTATGTCTATGTTTGTGCTATTTTCCTGTGGTAGCATTCCTTCCATTTTTCTATTATTGGAGTCTTTTCAATAAGCAGTCCTAGCCCTTCCCCAAGGCCTTTCCCAGAAACTTCTGCCCATTGATGTCTTTATTTTCTACAACAACCTAGTAGTAATTACCTATGCTATGATCTGTAAGTTTTTGTATTATGTATGCTTTTCTTTATTATAATTATTTCATGCATCCTAACAACACTAGCAGCTAACACTTATGTAGGGTTTACTGTGCACCATATACTCTTGGTATTTTGCAAATGTTGATTTATCTCATTCTTACAACAACCCTACGAAATTGGTACTATTTATTTTTCAGATGAAGAAACTGGAACAGAGGGAATGGGGTGTAGTAAAGGGTAAAGGGAGCCAAATATACAGTGATGGAAGATGATAATGAGTTTGGGTGGTGGGCACACATTGCAATATACAGATCATGTATCATAGAAATATATACTTTAAACCTATAGGGTCACTATTGACCAGTGTCGCCCCAAAAAATTTAATTAAAAAAAAGACACTGGAACAGAGAGGTTATTAACCTGCTTAAGTTATGGAACCAGGATATAAACCTAAGTACCAATTAGTTTATGGCACTCAGACTCGTTGAGGGTGAACCAAAGTTCACATAATACAGCTTCCTGTAACACAGCACCCAGCTGCTCAGATGGTATCTGCTAATATTTAAGTCCATCAGAATTGGTGCCATTTGAATTTCATGTGTTTGAGTCTTGGACCTGAGTCCAAACAGTTCTACTGTCCCATGTTTCTTAAATTAGCAGGTATCTATTTCCCCAGTATTTTCATTGTCATATCGCAACACAGTTTCCATATTTTCTGCAGTTCTTATTTTTATAATTAAAGAGTAATATTTTATAATTTATGCTTAAGAAAACCTTCATTCATTAATTTTATTAAATTTTACAGCTATAATTATCAGAATATAGTTCAAGTTCTTCTTTTGTAGAGGCATTCTAATAACTAAGATTAATATTACTTTCATTATTTGGAGTGTCCTGGTACCTTCTAAGTTAACTGGCATGTGTAGATGATTGTAGGCTATTCGTTTGCCACACTCTTGAATCAGCTATTCCCAAAGCTATTAATACTGTGTCAGAGCACATTGATTTGGGTACACATTATCCCAATTTTGGAGATAAGTCTGATGCCAAGGAATGGGGATGAAGAAAGTGAGCACGTGATTAAACAGCCTGTCTGTGAAAGGTTCTGTGAAGAGGGAAAGCTCCCACTGTGTTAATAGCTTTTGCCCTCTCTGTGAGCCTTACCTTCATTTAGTAAGGCTTCTTTAAACTTACCCATATATAGGTATACAGAGGCCTCATAAAAGGTATGA
Organism: Mormoops blainvillei; assembly: GCA_004026545.1. Taxonomy (NCBI): domain Eukaryota; kingdom Metazoa; phylum Chordata; class Mammalia; order Chiroptera; family Mormoopidae; genus Mormoops; species Mormoops blainvillei. The sequence goes on along the minus strand of PVJD01004611.1, from coordinate 75,581 downwards.
TTTAAAGCATTCGTTAAAAAAAAAAAAAGCTTAATTTTTTAATACTTATATTTGAATGTGTCCATGTCTGATTGGGGATTCCAAACCAAATAGTAAGACCAATATGTGAAGTTTATTTCAAAGATTACTTGAAAATCTACCATGGCCCACTTCCTGTCCCTTTTGCTTCCCCACCCCTACACCCGAAGGTAGTATAAAGTGAGTTGTACTGCCCTCTCTTTATGAAAGTGGGGTGGGACATCAAATAATTAAGTGGTTTCTAATGTTACAATCAGGATTGTAAGAAGAAGGAAGAGGCAATAGTTCAAATATGAAACAAAAGCACTGCTGAGGTCCATGCAGAGTGTGCCAGTAGATGGAGAGAAAGCCACATAAGGCTAAAAGGAAGATGAACAGCCCATTGAAGCAGTGTTCTTGTCTTAGATTAGGGAAAATAAATAAATATATCAAAGTAGACCTGACATTAAAAATATTCTTTTTCTTCTCCAATGGTGCTGTATAACCCATGATCAGGTTTGATATATAGATCCCTGTGTTCCTACTAGTTCCCCATTATGAGCAGCTCAGGCTGGACTCTGTGGTGTGGGAATGATTAGCTAAGAAGCTCAGACCCACAGCTTTCAAATTCTAGACCTTACCCTTTTAATTGCTAAAGACTTTGTCCTTTAAAAGTTCTCTTTATTTTTGTCTTATAGTAGGATCAGTCGGTTCCTAAATTTAATACAAGAATAAAATCATAAGTTTTCTGGTAGAGCAGAATATATATATATATATATAGTAAAGCAAAAATCAACTATCAGAGACTTAGGCTTTGAAATCAGTAACTTCTGGAAAGTTACCTAATTTCTTTGGGCTTCATCATTCTCCTGTTACAGAACGGAGAGAAGGATGATAATGTACCTCACAAGGTTGCTGTGAGAATTAACCTGTCCGCTTCAACATTGCTACCTCATCTCTCCCCTCTCTACCATGCACACTCTTCATAAAACTAACATTGATGACTTGCTGTTCTAGAGAAGTTTTTATTCTGTCTCATCTGACTCTTCCAACTCTTACATCTGGTCAGTTCTTGTTCCCGCTCTAAGACACAGCTCAGGCATTACCTCTTTTACCTTCTCTGACTTCATTGCAAGTTTTGGTCCTTCTATGGCATTTTCATAATTTCCTTGGTATATCTCATTGCACTTCTTTGCACATTATGTTGTAACTGTTTACTTTTTAGTCCTTCATTAAAATATGAACTCTGTAAGAGTAGAGACTTGTATGTCTTGTTTATTTTTTTTGTGTCTTGGTGTCAAGCATGGTGCCTGGTATGTATAAGATATTTCTTGATAGATGTGTAGACGGAAAAGAAGAAGGAATAAATGAGCTGGTATATGTGAAAGCATTTTGCAAACTATAAATGCTATATGCACATGTTAGTGTGGCTTTATATTACATTTCTTAATGGTCTATTTGTAATATCTAAATGTTCATTTTTAGAAGGCCTTGATCCTGCTGGCTATACTGTTACAGTATCCAGGGACATCTTATGTTACTGGGTTATGTTTTCCATGTGTATTCCAGCAATTTAATTAATTGGGGTTATTAGCTAGACAGGTTTATTAATCTGTAGTTACTTCACATATTTTTATTAAAAATTTATTATTTCACACCTGGTAGCTCAATAATATCCACCTCAATTTTTATTGTTCCACATTTACAGTGAAAAAAAAAACCCATACAATATATGTAAGATAGATTGGACCATTGTTTCTTCTTGGAGTTTATACTGAAAATAAACACCTCTAAATTTTATTAGCACTTTAAGAGCTTAGCATTTAATGCAAAATTATGTATGCATTAATACCTCTCTTCTGGTCTGTTAATGGCAAGGATATTGGATTTCGACTTGACTCACTACACACCATCCTGCAACAGGAAGTCCTGTTACAAGAGGATGTGGAGCTGATTGAGCTACTTGATCCCAGTATCCTGTCTGCAGGGCAACCTCAACAACAGGAAAATGGACACCTTCCAACACTTCGCTCTCTGGCAACCCCTAATATTTGGTACTGTCCAGAAAACATCTATCCTTTGCTTACATATAGCATATTCAGAGGAAACCCATCATCATGCTCCCCATTGTAAAGGCATTATAAACATTCCATACATTGTAACATTATAATTAATTATATGCCAGAGTTTTTTTTTAAGTACCTTTCTCAAGCAAATACTATTTGAAGTGAAGCTGGTTGCCCTGGCTGGTGTAGCTCAGTGGATTGAGCGTTGGCCTGCAAACCAAAGGGTCGCTGGTTCAATTCCCCAGTCAGGGCACATGTCTGGGTTGTGGGCCAGGTCCCCAGTAGGGGGCACGCCAGAGGCAACCATGCATTGATGGTTCTCTCCCTCTCTTTCTCCCTTTCTGTCTAAAACTAATGGAAAAAATCCACTTTCAACTCAGTATAATTAATTCTGAGTTTAACTACCCGAGGTACGACATGCCAAAAAGAATCTGTCTTACCCATATACCTGTGCACATGTGTTTATGCAGGCCTAGCCAGTTCTTCATTTCTTTACGATTAATAGATTATATCAAAATCACATTGTAGAGACAAGGGTAGGATGGACATGGAGGTAAACAGTTACCTCTTGCTTTTGTTGGCTGAGAAGAGACCATAGAGAACATAGTCTAATGATTTACGCTACCCTAAAACTTCTCAACAACTTCAAATATTTGGATCTAATAAAGAAGTCCGAGGATAATCCATTTTTTAAAAAAAGAAAAGAAAGAAGAAGGGTAAGAAGGGATTATGTCTATACAGAACTATTAATGTCCTCATCCTGTTGAAATGTGAGTTTATTCAATGAGTTAAATCATTGCTCAAACTGTTGCAGGTTATACAGGCAATTACATTCATTAGCTTCAGTGTTCTAAATTTATCCGTCACCAACAACTGCTTCATATTCTAACAGAACAAAGTATGATGTTTTCCAAACGTGTATCACTCAGATATCATGATGAAGTAAAGCATCTTTTCTTTTAAAAATATAAGAACTTAAGGGGCTGCTAAAAGAAACTATAGGTTTTAAGAATTTTACAACTTTACTTTCAAGTTTTCTTTAGCCACAATTGTGATTAAGCAGCTATGAGGCCTGTAAATAATTGTAGACTTTTCTGTCAGTACATACAAGTAGATGATGACAGTTGGTTCTAAAAGTAAAGGATGCCATGGGGAATCAGGGCAGGCAAATATTTATCAGGAAGCACTCTTTTATGTGACTTTCTTTGTAGTTTGCCTGTATTGTTTTTCAGACACATCTCCTCTATTTTCACCTTTTTCTAATGTATGTACATTTTCATCAAAGCCTTCATTGCTTAAAAAGTGATGTTTTAATCTACAGATTTGTGACTGACCAAAGTAAAAATATTTTATACACATTTTTACTTCAATTAAAGCAGTGTCAAAGTACCAACCTTGGCCATATTATGGTCTGTAGTATGTGTACTCCAGATTTCTGGTGAAAATTTAAAATTAGATGACTTTATTCAAAACAGTTACTCATCGAGCAAATATTAATTACTTCTAATTGGAAAAATGCCTATATTTTCTTGAGATACTATATATTTCTGTTCAAATAATTAAAGTCTAATTTTAGAGTAAAGGAACTGATAATATATTTGAATATTAAGAAAGCATTTTAATATTAAAAATTAAGCTATTTTTACTTTTAAATTTGTAAAATTGGATTTTTTAATCTATAATTTGTTTTTTATATTAAAGAGTCCATGTCTTTTTTTTTAAGTCATGAGCCTAGAGAGTTCATGCTAAGCAAAATAAGTCAGAGAGAGACAAATACTATATGATTTCACTTATATGTGGAATCTAAAAACCAAAATAAACAAACATAACAGAAACAGACTCATAGATACAGAGAACAAATTAATGGTTTACCAGGTGGTAGGAGTGTTGGGGGGCTGGGTAAAAAAGGTGAAGGGATTCATAAATTCAGATTGGTAGTTACAAAACAGTCATGGGGATGTAAAGTACAGCATAGGGAATATAGTAAAAAGTCTTATAATAATTATGTAGGTGCCAGGTGGGTACTTGAATTATTGGGAGGATCACTTCATAAATTATGTAATTGTCTATGCTATACACCTGAAACTAATATAAAATAATATCGAACATCAACTGTAATTGAAAACATTTTTCAAATCAAATGTTTCAAATCATGTCAGAAGGCACATATTTCTTATCTCCTTTACTTAAACTTACTAACTTAGATTTTAATACCTAAGGACCATTATCTAGAGTCGCTAAATATTTTTAAACTATTTCACATGATTTTTAAAAATGTCATACTTTTTAAGGCATATGTTACAAAGAAGCTTCTACTTTAGTAAACCTAATTTACTGGTAAGGTAACTCACCTTTCTCTAGTCTGATGGGTATTATTTTATTTGTTTCTCTGTTACAGGGATGTCTCAATGCTATTTGCTTTCCTTAGTTTGCTTGTTATGCTTCCCACTTGGTGGATTGTATCTACCTGGCTGGTATGGGGAGCGATTCTGTTTGTTTATCTAATCATAAGAGCTTTGAGATTATGGAGGACAGCTAAACTACAAGTAACCCTAAAAAAATACAGTGTCCGTTTGGAAGATACAGCAACAAATAGCCGAGCTTTTACTAATCTTGTGAGAAAAGCTTTACGTCTCATTCAAGAAACTGAAGTCATTTCCAGAGGATTTACACTGTGAGTTCATTTTTTATTTTATTTTAAAATAATTCTTTTTTTACTACATAGTTAAATTAGAGTATTTATTACCTATTTTCATTTCTGCGTTGCATTTATGGAAAAAAATGTATTTCTCTTTAGCACTTATTAAAGTCTATTATTAACTGCTCAGTGAAGGAATAAATATATGTTAGAGTTAATATGTAGTATGATTTTGCTTATCTACTTTGAGAAACCAAAGTGCTTTGAGAATCATAATTATTTCTGTGTACCATGTAATTATATGAGATGATGTAGAAAGAGAGCCTACCATTGAACCCAGCATGCAGTTACCCAGTAAATGCTTATTTCCCTTACTCCTTGTTAGATGCTCTCTTTCCTCAGTTAAATTGATAGATGTATCTAACATGAATTCATTCTGAAAACTCTTGTCATGTATTAATAATATTCTTTAAGTAAATGTTAGCAGATATTATGGCATGGATGCTCTCAAAATATGCAAATAATGTTGTTTCGCATTCCCACGGTGCTCTGTATTTGTACTGAAGTTAATTATCCACTGATCTAGCTGCAAGTGTATTAAGCTGCAGGTTATACAGGCTGTTTATTCTATTGTTAAAGGGAAATTATATTTATTGAGCACCAGTTATGTTCCATGTACTGTGCTAAGCAATTTTGCATACAACTAAATACATACAATTATTAATGGTAGAGCAAATATTTGAGTCCGTACCATTTGGCTCTAAAGCTTGTTTCCAGTACAGTAGGCTGGCTGCTAAATGCTAACAAAGATTCCTTTGTATTGTAGTATATTTAATATTATATAACATATAACCTTTTCAGTCTATAGGTGGGAGAAAGTAAGTATATGGTGAAGATAATTTTTGCTCTTAATTGTAGTTACATCTGGAAAATCATGAGAAGGAGGAGCAGAAGGACCTTCGGTAGTCATCACATCTTTTAGTGAGCTCTGCTCTATGTTAGTACTGAAATAATCTTGACGTAAAAGCTGTATCTGAAAAATCATGAAACAGGGAAATGGAAGAATCTCCAGTAGTCATCTCATTCTTCACTGTTGTGTTCTGAAACAGCATTTTATACAGTCCCAAGACATAAATGAGATTTTATTACTAATCCTGCTGTTCAAATCAAAATGGAACAGTCCTTGGTATCTGTTAATTTTTGTCCTTCCATTCTTCACTTCTTTTTGATAGAGCATAGCAGATATTAAGTTGTTTGACTATCAAGTTTTAAAAGTTAAAAATCAACTAAGAATAAGAGCTGCTTTTCATTCTTACCTTGCCACAGCGCTTTATTGAGAGGACTGACTAGTTTAAGCAAAGAGCAATGTGTTCAGTTAATGCTTCAGCATGTATAGAGGGGCCTGTGCCTTTTGTTATTGTCTGCCTTGAACCCCTAGGTATTGAATAGGCATGAAGAGCTAAAATGGGTCAGTTAGACATGATTTACCTCCAGATTATGACCTCTGTCTATCCCGATGCAGACAGGCAGAAGAAACATTGGGGGAACATGTGCCTTACTTGTCTTCATCTAACTGAATAATTGATTGAAAAAAATTATGAGCAATAATAGATCTTGAGTCATAATATTTTTAGTTTTTAAAACTCCTTTAGTAAATAAAATGGAGTACAAACAGTAGTGCAATATGTTGAAAAAAATTAGTACTTTTTTTTCTGCCTCAATTTGTCCTCTATAGCAAATAATTCTACCCTTCTTTGCTTCATTCTTTTGTTTTAAAATAAACTTATCATTGTCCTTTTTTAAAAAATAGATTTTTAATGCCTGAATATATTTTAATTTGGTTTAACATTTTTAAAGTTTTGAGTTAGATGTCTTATTTTACAAATTTGTAAGTATAGTATAAGAAATTTATAAATTCCAATATTTTGTTTTGCTATTGGGAGAGGTTACTGGTTAAGTGGGAAAAAAATTCTCCAATAACTATGTAATAAGTAATTATTCATAGTTCCATTTATAAAAGCATAATATATTATATGTCATTGTTGCAAATAGGTACTCCCCATTTATTATTTGGAAAGTGCTATGAAATGTACTTCCTCTTGAACAGTTTTGAGAGTAGCTATGCTGCTACATAGTAACCCTTACTTTGCCTTTCTACTTGCATTCCCCTGTTGGCCACTGGTCCTGTTATGTTTCTGCGTTCCCTACTTCATTTTGAGTAGGTAAGTGCCAGTGGCAGCAGGTGGGTAAGTCATTTTACCCTACTTTTATGAATGTACAGAAAGCATTTCTGTGTAGTGGCCCAGATATGATTGATGAACATATGTGAATGCATATTAAGAATGTGAAAATGTTTATAATAAGGCTTTCATACTGTAGATAAAGGTTTTGAAAACTAAATGTAAAGTAGTATCACTTCAGTATATTTTAGCAGGTAGAGTGTCTGTATAAAAAGTTGTCATTTTTACATAAGTAGTCTTACATTTCTACTATATTTCAACTATAATTCTTTGATTCCCCAAATTAGAGGAAGCCTTTAAACTTTGAGATTTTAATTTTTCATTTGCCTTTCTCTGGTGGCTCTATATATATCAGGGAAATGGCTATTTATGACCCTGAGTGGGATTACTTATAATCATTTTCTAATAAAAATCATGGAAAAGGAATTTTTTTTCTAAACTTAATAGAATTATGGATTTAGGAAACAAAAACTTTAGGACATCTGTACAGTTGTATCACATTTTACTTTTCAAGTTTGCTTGACAGGGTCAGTGCTGCTTGCCCATTTAATAAAGCTGGACAACATCCCAGTCAGCATCTCATCGGCCTTCGGAAAGCTGTCTACAGAACTGTACGAGCCAACTTTCAAGCAGCAAGGATAGCTACACTATATATGTTGAAAAAATATCCTTTTTTGTGTAAAAGTAAGAAAAATAGGAAATAAAGGTATATAAGATCTTCATTTTAGTTACGATTCATAAATAAATTATGAGTAAATGGAATATAAAGACTACTTTGTACCTTCTGTGTGCTGGCTACTCTAGCAGTGTGTATACATACACAAATATTCACCGTACTATACTACCTCTTTGGAAATTGAGAGAAAGCATTTCCATTTTAGTCAAGAGTTTGTCCATTTAGTTTCCCCACTGCCTAAATACCAGCCTATTTTGGGCTGCAAAAACAGTAGAAACTTGTACTATTTACTTAATTTTAAAGACTTTTGAGTGTAGTCAATCAGTATTCATAATATAGTGTAAGTGCCCAGTGTGCCATCAAACATAGTGGGACAATGTATTAGGCCTGTGGGGTCAGAAAAGACCTTTAGTGAAGTGACACCTGAGCTGACCCTCGAGGAATTAGTAGGAGTTGACCTGAAGATGATAAGAGTCTGCATTCCAAGTAGAAGGAAACAAAAATATGGAAATAGGAATTATGACAGTGTGGCATGTGAACTGAAATTAGGTATTCATTTAGTGAATATTTATTGAGTATGAGTTCAGTGCTCACCAATATGCTAGCCACTAATATACAGTGATAAACATAATAAATATAGTTCCTGCTTCAGGAGCTTATAGTTTAGTGGGAGGCAGGGGAGTATGAAGTGGTAGCCTAACAAAGCTCTCAAAATGTATAAATTCTGTGTGCCAATCATATACCTAGACACAGGACCTAGCAGTGAACAAGACAGACATGAGCCCTGTTCTCATGGAACTTACCTTCTAGTGGATGAGATAATGAATAAAAAGTAAACAGATAAGGTTTTCAGATATTGCTATAAAGAAATAAAACAACTCAGTGGAATACGATAGTGATTGGTAGGTCGATGCTTTTGATTAGCTGACGGGGTAGGCCTCTCTGAGGAGCTGACATTTAAACTGAGATTGAATGAGGAGAAAGGTCATGTTCCAGTTAGCTGGACCAGCGAGTATAAAGATCTTGTGGCAGGAGTAAATTTAGCATGACTGGAGTATAGGAAGAAGGCCACCCTGACTAGAGCACAGTAAGTTGGGAGTAGGGCAAGATGAAGTCGGCAGGGGCCAGATCAAATTCTCCACAGAAGAAACCTTAAGAAAATAAAATTAAATAGAATCCATCAACTATTTCTTTGAAAAGACCAATAAGATACATTAAACCCTTGCAGGCCTGATGAAAGTGAAAAGAGTGGAAATATATAAGATTAGTAATGAAAATAGACCTATAACTATACAAACAAAAGAAATTAAAATAATTATAAGGGGATAGTATATGCAACTTTGTGGCTGCAACTTTGAAAATGTAGGAGGAAATGAATTGTTTCTTATCAAAAGACAAATCTCTAAAACTGACCTAGGAAGAATTGAAAAACTGAAGAGATCAGACACGTGATTTAAAAAAATAATACTCCCTTTAAAAAAGAAAACACTTGGTTACATATAAACAAAGGAAAATATGCAGCTATAAAACATGATAAAGTTCTTGATGCACTACTGTGGAATGATCTCCTAATTACATCGTTAAATGAAAAAGAAACAAAGTGCAGAGAGCAGCGTTTGTACTACCCTTCCATTTATGTATAGAAAGGATTATGTATATATGTGTATGAGGAGATAAATGTGTGTGTGCATCTGTATATTTACACACATACTTCCACATGCACACTCGTATTAGGATTTGCTCTTATGTATGTACGTATGTATGTATAACATCTTGAAGGATACTCAAGATACTGGTAACAGAGATTGCCTTTGTCTTAAACAACCAAGATGGAACAGGCGTAGTGTTACTTACATCAGCAGTCTCTGTGTTTTGAGTTAATGGTCAGCTAGTGGTGTCCTACAGCATGCAGCCTGTGGGGAAGGGAAGTGTTTACTGTGGGGTAGTGAGTGCCTGAGCCCTGACACAGTAAAGTGCACAATATGGTTTCAAAAGGTGTCAAAAATAACTAAAGTTAGCCCTTTAGAATTTGTGAAGAACTGAATTTTTAATACTTTAGATGTAAAAATATTTTATTCACAAGGATTCTATAAAATATCTGAGGTATGTTAATATATTGGATTTTAAGATTTGTTTCTTCTCAAATGATGTAACTCTCCTAGGAAAGGTAATGTTGGGCAGGCTCAATGTACCATTTATGCTGTAATGAAAAGGCTTTGTTGATTGCCTTAACCTAATTTAACCTACCCCCTGAACTCTGAGAGTGACAATGTAACCAACTACATCTGTGTGGTGCCTTTTAAGGAGCTGGGCCTTGGACTTAGCGAAGAGCAGATTTCAGAGGAGGAAGCACATAACCTTACAGATGGCTTCAGCCTGCCTGCATTGAAGGTAATCCATTGGAGGGAGGGAAGGACGGAGGGAAGGAGTGGGGGCTGAGGGAAAAGTAGCTGCTCTTGGATTGTTCCTGTGCCTTCTGAACACAAATGGTGCGCCTGTTCTCTTTCACTGTTTCGGAATACTATTACTATAATAGCCCTACTGATGTTTGTGAAGCCACCTGTAAAAGCTGAGCATATTATAAAGGTTGTGTAAGAAGATCCTTATAGTTTGATATCAAAATACTTAAAATTCTTAATGTAAGCATTTCTTAAAGTTTGGAGATAAGTGAGTTTACTTTAGTAGGAAACCAATATACGTGATTTTATTTACCAGCCATTTGTTTCAACAAACATGAGTAAAGAACTTAGAAGATCTACATCTTCCCTTTGGAAAATGTCTAAAATTCTTGTTTAGAACAAGAATTTTTTTCATATATTAAAAGCCACATCAAAGGATAGATTTGGCCCTGGTTGGCGTGGCTCAGTAGGAGTGTCCCATAAACTGAAAGGCCATGGGTTTAATTCCCAGTCAGGGCACATACCTAGGTTGCAGGTTTAGTCCCCAGTCAGGATATGTATGAGAGGCAACTGATCGACGTTCTCTCCCTCTCTCCTCTTCCCTTCCCCTCTATTTAAATCAATAAGCATGTCCTTGGGTGAGGATAAAAAAAGAGAGAGAGAGATTTTGTCAGTTCTACTTTCACAATATATCCAGAGTCCAACTACTGCTCACCCCTTAACCACTAACCACTGTGGCATAAGCTACCATTAACTCCACCTGAATTATTACATTAACCTCCTAACTGGTCTCCACTTCTCTGTCCTCCCTATCTTCTCTCAACACAGCAGCCGGAATGAGCCTATTAAAGCATAATTTAGATCATATAACTCTGTTGCTCAAAACCCTTCAGTTGGTCCCCATTTCTTTTAGAGTAAAAGCCAGAGTTACTTTAGTGACTTCATCATTCACCACACTTCCCCTTATCCACCCACCTTTCTTGCTCCTCCGATGTGCGAAGTCCACTCCTACTAAAAACTTTGCAATTGAACCTCCTGCTCCCTAAAATTCTCTTCCCAGATAATAGTCTCATGGCTAATTTGGATCAGACTTTTTTAGAGCCCTTCTTGGCCACCCCATCCCTCTCTCCTCTCTCCCTCCCTCCTCCTTCCCTCACGTATGCACACATAAATACACACTCGCAATGCCCCCTCTCTGCTGTATTTTTCCCCGCAACCCATCAGCCAAGAAACTATGTCTTTTATTTGTTACTATCTGTTGTCCCCCTACTTGAATATAAGTTCGATCAGGGCAGGGATTTTTTTCCCTCTTGTTCACTGCTGTATTGTCAGCACCTAGAACAGCTCCTGGTACACCATAGGTGTTCAAAAATGCTGAATGAACAAATAAAGGAATAAAGAAAACCATTATAGTCATAACAGTTAATGGTTAAATCAGACTTATGAGGTAAGCTTGTTTATATTCAAAAATTTCTAGGTAAGCTTGTCTTTAGCAATTTGGAAATTTGACCTTGCTTATTTTTAAAAAAATAAATCAATGGTAAATTAAGTTTACATGAAATTATCTTAATATTCAGTTAATAAAACAGTCTAAAAATGTCCACTTTCTTAGCTGTGAAAAATTGACTCAAAATTGGTTCAGTCCTTTTCGTGGTATGCTAGCCCTTGTTCGTACTAGCTTGCTTCCTCATGTGTGTTTGTTTTTTTTGGAGATATTGTCTTCCTCTTGAACAGGACTATATCTGGAAAAAGCCTTTGCTGCTTACATTGAGGGCATGTCTTTGAAAGCATAGGTTTTATAGTTTCTCATGCCAGACATTCCTAGGTATGAACACTCTGGAACTGATTTTTATATTTTTACTTAACTATTTCCTAGCCAAAATAATGGTATAATTTTGAACCCCAAACTCTGGATCCATCAATAACTTGTTTCTTTGGACTTAATACAGATTTATTATCCCTACTGTCTTCTTTTCTCCTTTGTGTAAAAATTTTAAATAATTCATCAACATTTACTTCTATTACTTCTAATAGATGTGTCTCATTCCATCAACACTTCCCTTCTAGGTCACAGCTCTACTAAATTACATACTGGTGTTTCCTGCCATATTGGGATCCTAAGTTCCCATGTGTCTTGACTACATAATTTGATGTAAAATTCTTGTCTAAGCTAAGAGTTAATTCAGGCTTAGCTATATTCATTACTTAGGATAAAGTGGAAAATTTAAACGAGAAGTTAAATTTGTAGTTTGTTTTGAGTGTTGGCAAGTATTTTTACTAACCTAGCTCTCTTTTCTTTTAGGTTTTGTTCCAACTCTGGGTGGCACAGAGTTCAGAGTTCTTCAGACGGTTAGCCCTGTTGCTTTCTACAACTAATGCACCTCCTGGACCCTTACTTACTTCAGCACTTTTGCCTCATCGTATTTTATCTGATGTGACTCAGGGTCTACCTCATGCTCATTCTGCCTGCTTGGAAGAGCTTAAGCGCAGCTATGAGTTCTATCGGTACTTTGAAACTCAGCACCAGTCAGTACCCCAGCGCTTATCCAAAACTCAGCAGAAGTCAAGAGAACTGAATAATGTTCACACAGCAGTGCGCAGCTTGCAGCTCCATCTGAAAGCATTACTGAATGAGTAAGTTTAGAAGCTAGATAAGGAAATGTCCCCATGACTAGCAAGGTTCACTCATATGCTGCTGTGGTTGTTGGCTTGTGTCCTAGCTAGCAAGGAGCAGCAAAATTGAGACATGCAGTATGAAGGATGGTTTATAGCTACAAATATAGCAGAGAAACATGATATGTAAGTACTATAATTGGGGGGAGTCATTTATAGTTTTAAAAGTCATTGTTATATATAGTTACAGAATAGTACATTGGTATTTTTCTAAATAAATTCCGTAGATTTGAACATTTTTCTGTAGCATAGGACAAGGTTTTTAGACCTGATTGGATAGTAAAATATAGGGTCCATATTTGTTGATCTTCTATTTTGCATGGTTTTGCTGGTACTCTGTCTTGGTAAAATATAGGGTGCAATCATTTTGGTGAAATTCTCCTGTAACAGAGACTTGTAGCATAGGACTGGATCAAATGAATGGTTGGGTTCATGTTGTGTTGATAATCAGGAAGGCCATAGGAATTTAATGAATTTATATGATTGTAGCTTTTGTACTTGACCCTGGATACCAGGCAAGAAGTGGAAGGGAGAGGGTAACAATCAGTTTTGTAAGATAAAATGGCTTGACGGCCTGTAAAATCAAACGGCTAGTTTACTGGCGTAAAGAAGGATATGGTATACAAAGATAGGAAATTAAGGTCAGAAAGACATTTTGAGAAGATAAGCTTTTACCCATCAGTTCAAGGTCTCAGCATTAGGTATACAAGGCCGATGTAAAGGTTAGGGCATAGGGAAAATTAAGAAACTATGAGGCAAGGATGTTCCGGTGGTCTGTAGCTGCTATTCTAAGAAAGCAGGTGAATGCCCCAGAGAATGTGGGGTTCTGGCGGTCTCAACATGAGTGGGTGGCAAAAGCTGGACTATCATCAGAGGAAAACAAGATTTCAGTGGAAGGGTTTATTAAGTAAAGCCAGAGCCTCTAAAGAAGTAATTTTTGGCAGTAGAGCCAGAAATATGCAAGGCATAATGGAATACATTATGAGAGAAGATGGCTCAGGAAAGAAAGAGTGCTACACTGGGTAGACATGAAAATGAGAAAGAGCGACTTTGTACCTTTGGAAGAGATTGTGGGATTATGATGGGAAGTATGTTTCCTGTTTAAAAATGAAATATTACCTTTCAAAGTATTTTAACTGGAGAGTATACCAGTAATTTAACTATCGTATCTGTTTTGTTCTTGTTCTATAGCACTGCTACACACAACTTTTAAAAGTGTTACCTAAAAATTGTTTTGTTTCACTCCTTTGCTGTTGTCTCCTTTGCTTTTCCCACTGTCATTTTCCTACATGAAGGCATTAACCCTTTAACTGTTCTTCCTTCCTCCAGAGTGCTCACTGCTAGATTGTTTCTGAGGCATATATTTCTTTTCTCACTTAAACAAAAATCTTAACTGGTTTCAGAGTACAGCAGCTTAGACCAAAGTCTGTATAAAACATTCTGCAGAAAGGGTTTGCCATAACTGACTACAGTATGCTTTTTTGTCTTTATTTCTCATACCTTTCCCTTCAGTCCAGCCAAATTATATAAGTTGCCTTTCACCTTATTCCATGTGGAATGATCTTCCTCATCTTTTGTACATGCTCAAATTTTATCCGTCCTTCAATACTACCCTCAAAGTACCACTTCCTTAGCCATTCCCTACTTGTATCCATTGCTGGTAGCAACTTCCCTCTCTTCTGAATTCTTACAAACGCTATCTTTTTATCTCTGTGGTATTACACTTTTGTGCCTGGATTCAACCCAGTTTTACAGTTTACCAGCTGTATGACACTGAGTCAGTTTCTTCAATTCTCCGGACCTAATTCCTTATCTGTAAAATAGAAATAAAATGTTAGTTGTAACTTTTTATGATGTTGTATTATATTTATATATGTGTATAATTTCTGTGGTTCAGTTATAAGTTTCTTATAAGTAGAAGATGGACTTAACTTGTCCTTTCAGTTCCTACCTAGTGTGTATATAAGCACTATTTGTTGAATAAATATATGATACTACTTATAAGCTTTTTTTAAAGTGTGGTAAAATACACATAACATAAAATTTACCATTTAATCATTTTTTAAGTGTACAGGTCAGTGGCATTAAGTACATTCACATTATTGTACAACTATCACCACTTTCCATCTCCAGAACTTTTTTCATCTTATAAGCTTTTATCTTAAATAAGCCTTGAAAATTATAAATTTTCCATTTTATATTTTAGAAATCTCCATGGTGAAACTGTTTTTCTTTATTACTCAGAGTAATAATTTTTGAAGATGAACTTGAAAAACTTGTTTGTACTAAGGAAGCACAAGAACTAGTATCAGAAACTTATCAAATCCTGGAACAGAAATTAAAGTTGATTCAGCCCCATGTTCAAGCAAGCAACAATTGCTGGGAAGAGGCCATCTCTCAAGTGGACAAACTGCTACGAAGAAATACAGATAAAAAAGGTACCTATGAGAGACTTCTTTTGCAGATTCTACTCCAGTAGGATTTCATTAGGTATATTTCTTGTCACCATGATGAAACTGACTTGACAAAACTTCTTAGTTTACGGAACAAGTGGAACTTATATGTACAAATTAACACTGAATATAAATAGTCTTATCTCTTATTCATTTAAAAAAATCAATATGATTTGAAAGTTCCTTGAATCATGTGCCAATTTTAAAAAACTTAAATGAAGGGGTAGATATTAATAGTATTATTCATTATTAGAACTTCCAGAATCTCTTTCCCGGTTAGGGTAATGAGTTTGATATTCATGGGCCAGATATTGAGGTTTGCTTTTACGATAAAATACTTACTTTTATTATTGAGAAACTATATACAAATGCTATAATAGGCAGCACTGTGTATTTGTTTTTAGGGGTCTAAAATGTATTAAGTGCCATCATTTAATAGTAACACAGGAGTGCCTTATATGGCTAGGTAAAGAGACAGTTTTGAAATTCTTCATAAACCTGCTTTCATTTGACTCAAATTTCATACTTTGTTTTATTAATTTCATTGATTTCATTGTGTTTGACATATTAATTTTTAACTTGTGCTGTGAACCAGTGCCATGTTTATCCCTTGTACTTTGATGATGAGATTAATCAGATTTATTAAAGGGATAATCAAAAGTATCCCTTGTACTTTTATGATGTGGTTAATCAGGTTAATCTGATTCATTCACCAGGCTGGGGTGAAATACAGAAATTGTATTTTTGACAAAGATAATTAATGTTTTATCACTCTGTTATTGTTTTGCTTACAGCTAAATCAGTAATACTTTTTTTAATGTCTTAAACACGCCGAACAAGTCCTTAGATAGTAAATGTATTAACCTTTTTTAAAGGAAATGTTAACATACTAATTACTGATATATTACCAATAGACTCCCTTTATATGTGAAATGTAAATAGTGAATAATTTTTTCCTCCAAAGGGTAAATTGACCAAGGATTGTTAATAGGTACAAATATTTATGCATTTAAACTTTTGAAATGACCCAAGTCTGTAACTTTTGGGTACATTTTCTATAAATAGAAACACTATCGGTGTTAAAAGATGCATCCCACTTCCCCTCCTTGGCATAATCTGAGATGTTGAATCGTAGTCACTCATTTAAACATGATTGTTAAAACCGTCTCCAGATCATTGGGCAGGTGATAAGCTATTTCTTAATTATGCTCTCTATATGTCACTTTTGTTCATACATGATAATGATATGAATTAAAATAGAAGTAATTCATAAACTTTCTCACTAAAATGCTCATAGTGGCTATAGCTGCACAACTTTAAATAAAATGTTTTAATTTTTAAGATGCAAGTGCTTTAGTTCGCTGTATCTTTTTTTTTTTTTAATTCTCACCCAAGGACATGCTTATTGATTTTAGGGAGAGAGAAAAACATCAATCAGTTGCCTCCTGTAAGCACCCTGACTAGAGATCAAACCCTCAACCTCCTGGTGTACAGGACAGTGTTCCCACCAACAGAGCCACCCGGCTAGGGCGAGCAGCATCTTTATTTTTTCTTTTTAAGACATTTAAAAATTATAGGAATATCACCAGAATAGTTCAGAGTACCCTTCTTCCAGATTCCCTAGTTGTTCACATAGGCCTTATTTATGTATCTGTATATAAATTCCTTTGGTATTATTATTCTGAACCATTTGAGAGTAAGATGCAGACATGAAACCTCATTACCTGTAAATACTTCTGTTTCTATTTTTTTAAAACATGGATATTCCCCTACATACCCACAGTAACCATTAAAATCAGTAAATGAACATGATACAATATTGCTATATAATCCACTGACCCCATTCTAATTTCACTGATTGATTCAATAATATTTTTTAATGTCCCAGCTTTTAGTAAACTATGGCATTTAGTTTTTGTGATCTTTATCCTCCTTTAGCCTTTCTTCTCTTTCATAATAATTACTTTGTGAAAAAAATACTTTGAGGTTATATAAATATCCTTTTTTCATCAAAATTTTCACCACTGTTAAACATACTTACCAAACGACTTAATAGTAACATTCGTAGATATTTATCCAAAAGATAAAAACTTAATTTTCACAGAAAAACCTATACACAAATGTTCATAGAGGCTTTATTCATAATCACTAAAAACTAAAAGAAGCTTGTGCCCTTCCACTGGTGAATAAATTGTTACATCATCTGTATAATGGAATACTACTCAGCAATAAAGAAGTGAACTACCAATAGATCAGTAAGATGGAGGAATCTCTAAAACACCATGCTAATCAAAAGAAGCCAGGCTTAAATCACCACGTACTATATGATTCCATTTATATGACACTCTTAAAATAGTAAAATTTAATAGGAACAGAAAACATCAATGGTTACTAGAAGGTGGATACAGAAGAAGGAATATGGTATAAAGAGGCAGCATAAGTAAATGTTTTGAGGTGATGAAACTGTTGTGTCTCTTGTCGTTCATTAGATGTTCACTCAGTTCTATGTGGCCTGTTTCTTTTTAAGGCAAACCTGATATAGCGTGTGAAAACCCACACTGTACTGTGGTGCCTTTGATGCCACCTACTCTACACATTGCAGACAAAGATCCAATCCCTGAGGAGCAGGTAAGGGCAAAAATTGCTTCTTTTCCCTTTAAAGACAGGTTTGTGTACAAAGCTTACTTACCTCTGTTAAGTGACATGGTTAATTGTTGAATAAGTGTTGAATTTATGTTTCTAATGAGCTTCAAAATCACAATATAATGTATTAAATTTATATCAAGTTATTAGTTCTTAGTGCCTTGAATTTTTATCCATTGAATCTACCAGTAAACTTTCTTATTATTCATACCTAATTGTCCACTTCTTAGATACTTAAAAGTGATTAAACACAGTTTTAAAAGTTTTCCTTAAGTCTTATAGTCTATTCAGTATTCTTAATTGCAAAGGGAGACCAACCCTACTCGGTTTAACAAACAAGAAATTTTTTAAAAAACATTAGATACCTGACAGAATATTTCAGGGGGCCAGATAACCAGGCTTGACCCAGGCTGAGGTGAAAAGCTAAAATCACTGAAAAGAACTATTCCAGTAGCAACATCACTGCCAAGTCAATGGGTGCAGACATTGCCACTTGCTCCATCCATGCTACCTTCAGAACTTCTGCTTCTGGAAACTTGATCTGCCCCCGTTCTTATCGGAGTAGACTCCTCAAGATGCCTACTTCTTTTATAACAAACTTCTGAATCAGATCTGACCCAGGTACATCTATCTGGTCAGAGCATCCAGAGCCATTTGCCTGAATCATAACTGCAAGAGGGGCTGGGTAAGCAGGGAGTCTATCACCTGCCTTGGTGATATGGAGAGCCATAGATGAGGTGTTTTCCAATCTTAGTAGCAGAGTTCAGACTTGCTGGAAAGTCAAAAAGCACCACAAATGTCTACCACAAGATGACTGACATACCAGGCCACCTCCCCAAACCGCCAGCCCTGCTAATTTTGATTGGTTTTGACAAAGCTAATCACTGTAACCTTGACTAGATCTGTAGAATGGTATCAGAGTAGGAAAATAATGATAGAAATAATTTAAACTTTCTTATTTACAGCACTTTTTAATATCACCTAAGTTTTTTCAAGCTTTTCTTTTATCTGTGTTGGCTTTGGTTGCCCAACTGTGCTTTAATGACCTGTGCCAAGAGTCCTCCTTTTTTAATCTTAGAGATTAAATAAGTGTATACTACTAGAAAATTATCTGCTTGAAGTAAAGTACTTTTTCTTGTATTCATTTTCAGGAATTAGAAGCTTATGTAGATGATATTGATATGGACAGTGATTTCAGAAAGGATGATTTTTATTATTTGACTCAAGAAGATAGAGAGAGACAGAAGCGTGAACATGAAGAATCCAAGAGGGTACTCCAAGAATTGAAATCCGTGCTGGGATTCAAAGCATCAGAGGCAGAAAGGCAGAAGTGGAAGCAGCTTCTGTTTAGTGATCATGGTAAGCATTGACTTCAGGGTAAAAGGTTATTTCAGTGTAGGGGATTCCTTTTTCCTTAACTGTGAATCTTATTTTAGTCATAGCGTTCTTAAAGCATAATGGGAAAAAATACAATAAAGATTAAATCAAAAAAATAAAATGAAATCCAGGGGGGAAAAAAGAATTCTTATGGCTATAATTTAAGGAATCCATCAGTAAGTATAGTACTTCTAGACACAAAATCAATTTAATCAGTTACCAAGTAGGTATACGATGAAATTGGGAATATGAAATTACACTTTTCATCAGTTATTTGATTAAATTTGTTTTGGAATGGACAGTGAATTGAGTAAATTTAGAGTGTTTTCAAATTTCATGAATTTGAGATTCTAAACTCTGTTCTCTTTATGTTGATATTATAAATACCTCAGTGAAACAGAAAATAAATGTGTTCACTATTGAAACAAATAAATTAAGACCTAGGCCACTTAGCTACACCATTAAGGTTACTCCATGACTTGAGCGCTTGAGTAGATGGGAGCAGAGGAGATGGCTCTGTGCATACCCTCTCCATACTTGAATTTGGGCAAAGTTGGATAACTGGTAATACCTAAGATTAGCCTTAAACTCCTTTATGCTTCCCACCCTTCTTTAGTTGAACTGCTTGGGAGGCAGGGAAGGGAATGAGAGAAAGCTTAATAATTGATAACATTAAACTAGCTAATTCCTAGGTAAAGGATTAATTCCTATGGATTTCTAAGAACGTAGAGTGAGACTTCCATTATAGAGTATGTAAAGCCTCAAAATCAATTGCCTTCTTTTCCCTTTCTCTTTTTCACTCAAAAAACTTCTGGAAAGTTCCTCAAGGTTCTCTTTTCTTAGGAGCCCTACCACTCTCTTTCTCCCTTGTCTAGGTGTACATTTCTTGATTTTATGCTTCCCCTTTCTTCCCATTGGCCTCTTTTATTGCCCAAATCCTTGTTAGATTATGCTCATGTATAATAGCCATTTAGCTGACTTGCATTTTCAGTACCTTTTTCTTGTAAGCTATTCTTAGAGAAAGTTTCTGAGCTTCTAAGGTAGCTTCTATCCAGATTTTTCTCAGAAAGAATATTGATAATGGCTCTCTATCTTAAAAACAGTGGTTCCCCCTTTTTTTATTGTTTTAAATCTTAACTTCTTTTCCTGGTCTTAAACCTTTTATCATATGAGCCCTTCACATCCAATTTCCCAGTATTTCTAATATAGATATCTTCCTCTAGTTATACGTATCTGACTATGGATCCACAAATTTACTGTTTTTATCCGTGAAAAACATTCACACTGATCCGTTTACCAAAACCTTTCTTCCCCAAGTTGTCTCCTCTGTGAATCCCCCTCTGACTCCAGCCCTGCTACCTGTCCCCCACCACAGATCCTCACACCAGAGGGGCGCTGTAGTGAAAGGAAAGCAAGTCCTGAGCAGCAAAGCGTATAGATTGGAAGCTTCCTAGAAGCTGCAGTAAAAATATTCCTGTAACCTGCGTGTTTATATATTGGGCCTACATAAATCAGAGGTTAAGAGTATTATGTTTTAGGCACTATTCTATCCATTTATTTTTTTGTCTCTATAATTACAGTCTCCTTAAATATGGGCTTTATTATCCTCCATAGTATTCATTCAGCAAATTATTTATTCAACAAGTAGTTCTTAATACACTGTTTATTGTTGTATATCGCTAGCACATAAATCAAGAGACAAAAATCCCTATACTCCTGGAGGCTTATGTTTTAGCACAGTGTTAGCACACTTGTCAGTTGATCCATTACATGGACTATATCCGCCCCCACATTTAATCAGGAATAATCAGCAATAATCAGGAATATCAGTCAACTTCTAATATAAGTTGCATTTATTAAAACAGCAGATTTATAGATTAAAACTGCATGTGAAGATTGAAAATAGCATTTTATATATGAACTTGTATCCTTTTTTTATTGTTTAGTATTTTCTTCATGTGTCTTTAAAATTATCCTATTGACAATATGAGCAAAGATAGAACACTGAGAGAAATGTGTTTCTTTTTCAGGTATGTGCTTTTGATAGTTTACATTTGAAAAGGCAATAATGCTGACGTAGTTTGTGAAAATAAAAGCTGCTGATACCATAAAATGCTTTTCCCATGAAATTTTTCAGTACATCTTCCAGAGTTGTTTTCATCTCTGCCTACAGGGGTAAAGTCCGAATGGAATTAGAGAGGGAAATTCTACACTGGAGCCTGCTGTGACTATTTTTCTGTTCTGTTGTTGCTGCTTCTCTAGTGGAGTTACTGCAGCTTAGGGATCTGTTTCTTGAAAATGGACACGTTTTACAAAATTACTTTTAAATAAACGCCAGATCTTCAAGACGCACTTTTTTTCTCTTCTGCCATGCTTCATAATATGTATATTGTATTGTACTAACCCCTCATACTGGGAGGAGAGACTGCCTAGCAAGCAACCCACTGCCTACTAACATCAAGAGGGGCTAAATAAAACTTCATGTTCCTTGAAAGGACAACTTCTGCCGTATGGATATATATTATATTTATGTATTATGCTTTGTACTGTAGTTAATCTCGAATGAAGATTTTATTTCATTATATATTTTTCTGTGACATTACAAAATGTATAGAAGTTATGGCAGTACTTTCATCAGGGTCTTGTTAGGTGGCTAGCAAGTAAGTTGAATTGTATGCTGCATTTGTTTTTCATGCTGTTTTAACTGATAAATATATGTGTGTAGGAAATATGATCATTATCTGGATTATTTAGGCTTTTTTATCTGACACATTTACAGTGAAAACCATGCTGCTTATTCTTAATTCAGTGGTCCTCAAAATTTAGTGCATCAGAACTAAGTGGAAAGCTTGTAAAACACAGCCGGGAGTCCCATGGAAATGGGACATTTCCAATTCAATAGGTCTGGGGTGGGGCCTGAGAATTTGCATTTCTACCAGATTCCTAGGTGATGCTGACTGATGCCATTTGGTTCAGAGACCACACTTTGAGAGCACTGCTTTAATATTTTGAATAAGAGAATACATGAGGTGTTTTAATCTCCATCAAAACCCCATCTCATTTTATTTCATAGGCATTTTATCTCTTATAAGGTTCTCTGTATTATAAATTTATTTTTATTTACTAGAAAGTTTTATTTAGCCTTTATTCTTTATAAGAAAAAAAACTTACTGAAAGTTTAAAGTTTAAATTATTATTGGGTCCTTAGTTATTATTTTTCTTTCTTTTTGCTTTTTTTTCCCTTTAAAGCTGTGTTGAAATCCTTGTCTCCTGTAGACCCAGTGGAACCCCTAAGTAATTCAGAACCATCAATGGATTCAGATATGGGGGAAATTGGTAAAAATGATAATGAAGAAGGAAATAGTAAACCCGCCATAACTGACAATGAAATATGTAGTAGGACTGAGTATTTATGTGAAAACCCTCTAGATGGTAAAAATAAAGACAGTTCTACAAATGAAGGCTTCCTGCAAGGAGCTGAAGAAAGAGTATGTTACCAATGTGAAAGTGAAGATGACTCTCAGCACGCAGATGTTGGTGACCTGACCGATGCCCATCCAGTTCCCAGGGACTCATTCCAGCCCTCCATTAAGCAGAGGCTGGCGCGGCTACAGCTGTCACCGGATTTTACCTTCACTGCTGGCCTCGCTGCCGAAGTGGCTGCTCGATCTCTCTCCTTTACCACTATGCAGGAACAGACTTTTGGTGATGAGGAGGAAGAACAGCTAATACAAGAAAATAAAAATGAGGTAGAAGAAAAGTAAGAACCAAGATTTACATGAAGGATTTTACATTGTTCCTTTTATGAAAGTGTTTTTTAGCTTCAAGACTAGATATTCCACTGGAAAGTAAAAATGAGTGTTAAGTTTACTATATATAAAGCTAAGGTATGAATTTACAGGAAGAACCCTGGTTTGAACAACTGATCTGAAAATAGTAGTTGTATGGCAGATCTTTTAGGAAAATGAGAGGAAGGTAAGGGCTTTTTTGAATAAACTGCTGTTTTATTCACAGCATAGCTGATCGGTCTTGGAAATTCTTTAAGTACTTTTCATAAATGAATTTACCATTTCTTGCCAGAATTTGCTACCATAAAATGACTGGGATAATTCTGTTGCAAGAATATTAACATTTAGTATGACTCCTTTCTACAATTTTCTCACAGTTAATAACTGCAGCTCTTATGTTAATAACAGGTTGTTTGTATTTTATTTTTGTTTATACCAAGTCTTAAAAATACAGGTTCTGAATAAAAAAAAAAGTTTTTATGCAATTGATGTGTACTGGGGTTTGGAACTAAAAAACAGTTCTAAAAGTACTTGGGTTATAATGTTTCTTATGTTTCTCTGTTCGTGTGTATTCAGCAGTTAATTTTAAGATTTCCTAATGATATTTTAAAGAAAAACAACGTACCGTTTTAAGAATTACCCTTTCAATTTTTGTGTGCTTATCTTTTTCTGTTTTTGTTGCAACTAGAAGAGCTGATGTCAAAGTGGGATCCCTCTGGTCCATCCAAGGCCTCATCCCCAACTTTGCAGAAAGTTCTAGCAGTTTGTCTAAAGATAATGGATGTCATTAACATAAACAGGCCACCACACTGCTGAGTTCTTACTTTAGGCTGTCCCTTCTCCACCTAAGATTCTGGAATTATCCTGTCACCTTCCTGGAAAGCATCCTTGTCTCCTTAGTAACTTCATTTACAAACTACCTCTTAAAAGAGGTTGCTTTCCAAATTGTCCAGTCTCCTCTGTTTTGTTTTGTTTTGTTTTGTTTTGTTTTGTTTCATGATTACATTTCTCAAAGAGTGATATTTTCAGGAGGATAATGTTTTTTGAAACCCATAGCTCCCATGTACTGACATAGTTTTATAGATGTTATTTGGGAGAAATATAGGGATAACTCATTTAATGCTGCTGCCCTAGAAAGAAAATTACATGATCAATCTAGATTGTCTTTAGAGTTAAGAAACACATTACAATTCCTACAACTTAGCACTTCGACTGAATAAATTTTCATAAACCAGAGGGTATTTTTTTTTTCAATAACCTAAGGAAATTTATTTTTTATGCTGAAGAAAAACTTGTTTCTGCTTTATGTGAACAGTAGAGATCCTTTGTATGTTAAGTGATTCTGTCAGTTGCCAAAACTTCTATGAATTATCCATAATTAAGCTCTTAGGAGCAATTCCTAAGAGTAGGCCTAGTTTACAACTTAGAAATAGTAGTACCATTTAGAGTTTACTTTCTTTTTTAAATTATTCCATTTGCCAACTCCTTTTTTCCTTGGATTTAGAAGAAGTAATTAAGGAACAACTTGGTAATCTTTCTCTTAACCTATAACCTTACACAGGAAGAATTAAAGTTTAATAATTTTTAATTTTGTTATATTTTATCTTTTATTACATCATTTTGGGAAAAATGTCTTCATAACATTTTATGGATTTTATTCATTGCTTTCTAAAGTGATACTTTTTAATTTTGAAAGGTTTATTTTAATCAAGAATTTCTAATTTTCCAGTCTGATCTGTTTTATTCACTAGTTGTTACTTAGTTCAGTGAAAATTCTACTTGCTGAAATCATTACACAGTGATCTTGGAAATTTAATTGAATGTTTTTTGGTATGTGTAGTTTTCACATTTTCTTTTTTATCTTTTAAAATATTTCCAAGATGAAATACTACCTTTCCTGTGAAAATTCCTAATTTTCTTCCATAGCAGTCTCTAAGTCAGTGTTGTTTTTTCATGGGGGGTGAGAGACTATATTAAAATAAATTGGAAGTCTTATGTTTAAAATGCAGGTTGCCCTGGCTGGTGTGGCTCAGTGGATTGAGTGCTGGCCTGCGAACCAAAAGGTCGCTGGTTCGATTCCCAGTCAGGGCACTTGCCTGTGTTGTGGGCTGGGTCCCCAGTAGGGGGCGCGCAAGAGGCAACCACACATTGATGTTTGTCTCCTTCTCTTCCTTCCTCTGTCTCTAAAAAATATAAATAAATAAAATATTTTTTAAAATAAAATAAAATGCAGGTGTAGGGGCCATCCTCCCAATTATTCTTAGTCAGTCATTTTGGAATAAGACCTAGGCAATGTTATGTCCAGTAAAATCTAAGAACCTCTGTTTTGGACTTTATGCTTCTTGCCATGAAAACCTTAAGAAATAAAACAGGCCAATGTAATATAAGTAGGTATTCTTATTTGTTACTTTTCTAAGAATATTTCACTTTATCTTACCAGGCATTTGACTAATTTTAATGGCTGACATCCCACATCCAAAAGAAACTCTCTGGGGAAAATATTTTGTGGGAAAAATTTGTAATTGTGCTTTCCAAATTTTATAATGGTATTTTGACAGAATAATTCTTGTTAGGAGTAATATCCTGACAGCTTTTAATATGAACATTTCCGTTGTTTTAAGCTTAGTACTTAATGTAAGAATGCATGAAAAAAGCTATTTAGGTCAGTCTTGAAGACAGAATTGTTTGTCTATAGTTAGGAAAGTCATGGCAATAAATGATCTGGTGACAGTTATATCTTAAAATCTCTTTTTTCAGCTTCCATTAAAACTGCATATCTGGCCTGTCCAGTAGCAGACTCTTGCTGGTCTTTGATTTGTGATCCTCTGCTTATTTTCACAAGTTGTGTCTATTATCTGACTCAAGTTCTCATTAAATCTAATTGTGCTTAGAGCATCTGAATATATTTCATTAGGAGATGATACGTTGACTCGTTTGATTTACAAAGTTATCAGAGACAAGCGAGTCAAGAGGAACATGTTTAAGGCAAAGCAGTAAGGAAATTTAAGAATATTGGTTTAAGAGTTTAATACAGAAGGATAGGCCTGAGTTTAAATCACAGCTCCATCATTTAAAAGCTATGGGTGCAGCTGACTTAATAACATCACGGGGAATTTTTCCAGCAAAACCCAAATCCTCTAGATTAGTTAATGATATTTGTGATTCCTGATTTCTCAGAGATAGTTAAAAATAAAAGCTTTGAGACCAAAAACAAGATCTGGTTATAAATATGTTAGTAAAATAGGTCAAAAATTAAAAACTCGGTCTCCTTAAAAAAATAGTAATATTATGATTCACATAATAAAAGTGTTATAGCCTTTTTTGTAAAAGCATAAAAAGAATCAAGTTCTGATACATTTCACAAAATTATAAATCAATAGTGTGCTAGTCAGAAGGGACTCTAGAGGCCATTGTGCTCTGGTGACTTACCATCAGTAATGTACAATGTGAGATATTTTGATAAATTATTAGAAATCGTGTAGGAAGAAAAGTTCAGTTGATTTGGTTTCATCGTAGTATACAGTTTCTGTACCTAACAAAACAAGGAAACAAGAACTAAATACCATAAGGCTTTGGTACAGCTCAGCCAACTCATTATTTGAACTGAAGTAAGTAGGTATTGTGCCATGAATGGTAACCAGGCAAAGCATGAAGGTTGATTTGTTCTCCCAGTTATATTTATAAGAACACACCTGTGTAATTCAGGTATTTTATTTTAGAAAATGAAGTGACAAATATTTTAGAAGAGAAACTATGGGGAAATGCCCTAAAAGTATAGTAACAGTTGATTTCTCTGTAATCATTGATGCATGACTAACTTGTGTAAGTTCATTTTTCAGGTAACTGAGGCAAATCCATTTTTATCATTAAATATTTTTAACAGTACAGTAGGAAATTTTCTAAAATCTACTTTCTACTTCACTCTTTCTAGAGTATTTAGGATATAATTTTAACTTTATTTTGTTGTCTTTTGAACATCAATTCCTATGATCAGGCGATAATCAGAAATTCACCCTTGGGGGCAACTGAGATCTGTGATGCCCATTTACTACGTGATTCTGCATTGTTATGCTTTCTGAGTTATGTCTGTTTTTCACAGTTTCTCTGTCTTCCCTTACAATCAGCTGTCACTTTTTGCTCCTGTCTTGTGTGCCTGCCTCCTGCACTAGGCCCCTAATTTGCTGCTTCTAATCCGCTGTGGACTGAGAAACCAGATTGCCAAGCTTGCTAGAATTGTGTCTAAAATAAGAGTAAGTAGCCCGAAAGAAGGCTAAGGAGCCTTGCTGTCCATAAAGTGCGTGGACTTTGTGGAACCTGTCTGGCTGCTTAGCGCACTTTTGTTTGCCTGTTAGTTCATGACTAAGAACTTGCTGAAGAACACTTGGTTGTATATATGATTGCCATATATTTAAAGTATTAATTTGGGTTTATATATTGATGTTTCTAGGACTCTCCATTAATGAATTCAGCTATAGAAGAAAATTTGACTCTCATATTTGTTAAACGTTTTGTTCTTAATTGTTCCTAGTATAGTATACAGACTCAAAACTTACAGCACTGTAAATGTGTTTTCAACTCTGTTCACCAAGATTTATATTCTAGAACTATTGGTTTGAGACTAAACATACAGGCTAATTTAGTAAGAACTGAGTAACTGAACTTTGGGAGAATGAGTCATTCTAGTTATCCCAGTTTTCTGTGGAGCTTAAACTAAGCATTGACATTTTTTGGAATAAGTTTTGAAAGAAATCTTTTTAAAACTTAATATACATTGCTGTCTTCTTAAATAAGATATGAAATATATTTTAATCTTTTTTGATGTCAAAGTGGTCATTATTAATAATAGTTATTAATTCTAATGTGATAGACTAGGCAGTGAGAGCTATATGTCCTTTACTGAATGACTCCATTCTGCTGTGCTTTTCTCTTTTACTCGTCTTTATTTTTTAATAGTCCTGACTCCCCGTTTATATTACTGCTTGCTTAAGTATGCCTGTAGCAGTAGCCTTTTCCATCCTCATAATGCTCTTCTAGTCTGCTTTGGTTTTGAAAACAAGGTGACTAAGACTGCTAGAATAATGTATGAAGTAATAGTAAATTGAGTCAGTAATGACCAAAAAAACTGGATTATACTTAAGCACATGGATTTTGTGACTTCTATTACTTTAGTACCCATTTCATTGCCATCTTAAAAACAGATGAAGTTACTAGATTAAATACCTGGTCTCAAAATAGAAGAGCTTTCATTGTACGAAAGGAACCATTTTGTTTTTATATGTTACCTTCTCTGTATTTCTATCCTCTAATTTTTTTGGTTCCTATTAAAACCAGTCCACTCAAATTAGCATTTTCTACAGTATTTTCTCATCGAATTGGATATCACGTGCTGCTAAGAATTTCTTTGGCGAGGCAGTTTTTTATTGTTTTGGTTTTGTTTTTAGAGAGGTATATCTTCATTTCCAAAACATGAAGTGGGTTGAACCCTGGAACATAAGAAAATAATATCTTAATTTTCATTTATTAATCGTATGGTAAAATCTTGCGGAAAGTTATCAGTGTCAGATATAATGATATTGACAGATACTTGAATTACTAAATTCCTATTGTCATTCTATAGTTTGCATGTTTAAATTATCATTTAATATGTTAAGTAATCAAGCGTGATGATTTTGCTCTCAAATGAAAAATAAACATGAAATTTGCATGTTATAATGTTTGTAAATAAAATTTAAATCTATTTAGAAGGGGATATTCTAGCATTTGACAACTTGGTTTTACCAACAGGCCGATTGTGTTTAGCAATCATGTTAAAGTCGGTACTTATTTTATGGCCATGCCTCCATAGTCAGCTTTCCATTATTCATGTTACTGGAAGAGAATTATGATACAATATTCATTTTTAAAAAGTAGATAACCCAAAAACAGTTCTGGAGCTGAGACTGCCATTACAGAATAGAGAGTCATGACGCCAAACTCAGGTTGGTGGTAGGAGAAAATTCCCTGTGAGTATAGTTGTGGGATAATAGTGATACTACTCATTGTAATTGCTGTAAACCAAAAAAAGGATGAATCTAGGATTTACATATACAAAAAATATAAATAAGGAGTTGATTTTATGGATATTCTAAAATGTGTGATAAATTAAAATGCATGTTGTTTTAATACTATATTTTAATATATTTTAACTGTCAGCAATTAAATTAGGTGGGGGGGTTTTATTCCCATTTACCGAATTTCATTTGGCCCATGTCAAGCATGTTATTACAACAGCACAATATTTAAGTTGTACCTCCAACTACACTTTAAAAGTGGATATAGTCTATGAAATATTATAGAGATAGATATTTCCTCTCATATTTGTATCTTAAGAGTTTCCCAAAATAAGGAATACTGTTACTATTTTGGACTTGAGATTTTTCACTTTTGTAGGAGTTCCTAAAAGTTGGCTACCTAAAATTAGTTTATTTTATCATTCAACATTTTTTTGTAAAATTAAAACATGTCTTTTGGTAAGCTTATTCTTTTATAATATCCTAAGAAATTCCATACTCCTTTTCCCTCCCAGGTAAATTCCTAAATGAACTCCATTTCTAAATCAAAGTATTTTCTGCACTTTTATTACACCAGCCTGTAGTACCTTCTGTTCATACCTTGACTTAAATAATGCTTACTCAGGCACAGTACTAGCATCTGGCAATATACAGAGAGCTCCAGAAATGTAACACCTATTCCTTAAAGATTCGCGTATGGTCCTCGTACAGCCCTGGAGGTCCATATAAGTGAAAAGCCCAGAAGTCTGCCTGAGCTGAAAGCACTCCCAAGGAGTTTGGTTTTGTTTGGGTTTGTTCTAGGTATGGTCCCAGGGATCCCAGATCAAACCAGGCCCCTGGGCCTATCCTAGAACCAACCTAAACTCGCGCATCATTCCTGGACCGTCAAGAGTGAGAAGACTGAAGATAACCTCAGGCTTACTAGATGTCCGACGTTCACCAAGAATCACTTTTTTGTGTGTGTGCGCCTACATTTTAGCAAGAATTGGTTGGTTGATCCTTCTAAAATCAGAGAGATGACAATGGATAACAAGATAAAGCCTCACCAGACATTGACATAGTAACTTACCACAACAGAAAGGTGATATGTAGTGAGGAGACCTGTATTTGTAACTTTTATTATTGGATCTTGTTTTTAGGTTAAACAACTTAGCCACCAAAAAAAATTCTCCCCCAAATTAATGATTTCTGTTTTTGTTTTTCTTAAAGTCTTTCTACTCAACAATATTATACCAGTCTCACTTAACTAATCCTTCCCAGTTTCTGAAGGGCATTGGTCTTTGCCTTCTGGCTCCAATGCTAAGTAATTATCAGCTCTTGTTTTTAGAGACCTTCTTTTACTCTGTTATTGAATCTACCACATTGCTTTGAGCTCACTCTTTGAGGTTCCGACCTGGGAAGAACCTTAGCATGATTTGTCGGCACACCATCCCTTCCTTGTTGGGCTCATTGTAGACTACATTTTAGGATCCGCTATGGTTGATGAAAACAAGCTAGGACGATAGAGTTGAAATGGGCTAATACCTCACATTTTACAAAAGTACATATTTTGTAAAATAAGATTTTTAGTTTCTTGATTTTCATTCTCTGCTGCTCTGGATTTTTAAAATATTCTGACCTTGTTGATTCATTGCATGGCCTTACATCGAAACTCTGACATTGCTATAGTTACATACATGTTTTCATTTAATTTGGAGGACAGGATTGCTGAAAACAATTGAAAAGGCCCAAAATCCAAAGGTGTTATGATACAGATTGCCAGTGTATACTTTTGCTAATGCACACACATTTCAATAGATTTAGAACCTGTTTGAAATAATTGCAGAGTAATCAGGGACTATACATGTGAAAGGAGCCAGAAACTGCAATTCCTCCAAGCCTTGTCACACCAGAAAAATTGGGTCAGTGGGTTATCCTTTAAAATAGGACTAAGCTCGCTCTGAATAACTCAGCCCTGCAATTAGTTCTGTACTACATTCATTACAGAGATACTTCATCCCATGAATTCTATTATTTTTGCCTGTTAAATCTTAGGTATGTTTACTCTTTTCTCTCAGTGTTCTCCTTTTTGCACAGTGTTTCCCTGTTTGCATAAATCAAAACACTGTACATGTTACTATGTGTATATTTTTGATAAAAGAGTAGACTGGATCTCATCATCTTTGAATTTTGATTCCTTTTAAAGCCAAGTGACTTAAATACTTTTATTGTCTTGTAAATTCACTCTAAATTTATGCTTCAATTCTTCTCATTCATTTTTCTCTAATAAACTATATAAAATTGCATAGATGAGCCTTATAAACCGATTCTTCCGAACTTGTGACTTTTTGTATTCACCCAAATGTGAAAATGCTCTAACACTGGTAATCTTTTATCAGTGCACTAATCTGTGAGTATAGGTAACTGTATTTCTTGACATAGCCGGGAATGTGTGAACCCATCTTATGTTTCTGTACAGCAAGTGTACTCAGTGTCGGGGGGCAGGGGGACTTTGCATTCTCTTTTACCATTGTTAAATGTGAACACATAATAGGAATTTATGAGCTGTTTTACAGAGTTCAGGCTTCTTTACATAATAAGTTTCTAAAGTCTGCCTTCAATTCAGATACTTCAGGAGCGTAAAGCTGTCTGTTTTTAAATATCATTTAAGAATATTCCTTAAGAGATATTTTAATTTTTACTTTTTGACTACTTTTGTATAGAACTACATTACTTACCCTACCTGATGATTTGAGATTATAATGTTTTTTTAAACACAGCACTCTCTTTGATAGCTTTATGTATTTTATTATATTGAATTTTTGTCAACCATTTTGAAATATTTTATAAGAACCCTTTATGTCTGTAATGTTGTTGTTCCTTTTGAGCTTAAGAAGTCTCTAATAAAATCTGTATCTTTTTGTGTGTGTACCTCTTTTTATTCTGATGTTTGCAACATGAATTAGCCAAAGACAAAATTCTTTTTATTTTGCCCCTATTTTTCTATTATTGTGTTTTTCAGAATTTGTTAACATACCCACAGAAAACAGCAATTGTCCAAGAAAGCCTTGGATTCATTAGTGTAAGCTTTATTTGGTCATTTATGTGTCTCATATGATAATATATCAGAGTGAAAACAGATTAAACTTAAAAACTCCATTTTCACCATTCAGAGTGACTGTCAGCCATTGGATACATTCTGATCGTGTTATATTTGTTGATTTACGTGACCTCCCTGACAGAAAAGACACACTGAACGAAGAAGGAAGTTACCATCCATTGGATCATACTTTGTGCTATGTAATTGAGTGAGTTACCGGTTTGAATCTTTCTAAGCTTAGCTTGGGAACATCTGCTGGTTAAAAAGAAAGTGGCCTTCTTTAACTGAACTTTTAAATAAATAAGCCACCTCTTTCCAGAAAAGATTTGAGGCAAGGAATAAATACTTATAAAGGCAAAAGTAAATCCCTGACAATTGGCCTGTATCTGGGATTTACTAATTGAAAGTGTGAGATAAGGAACAATGTGTATAGATACCTAGATTCTGAAGTCCTTGGGTAGGAAATATCCCATATGATACTCACTCCTTGTCTTCGCAATTTGCTTTCGAAGGTCTTTAGCAGATGTGCTGTAACCATTGCAAATAAGGTTGGCAAATAGTAATTTTCCTTGGATGTACATCTGTAAAAATTTAAAGAACATTTTTAGAATCTGATCATATGAAAATTAGTTCTGTTTCTTTGAAGGGAGGAAATTCTTGTATCCCTATGAGAAAATGTTTATATGCAAAATAATATTAGGCATCAAACATATTCCTTAATTCTGACATGAATTGGACTAGACCTCCAGCACTAAATTTTCAGATTCTCTATTTCTTAATAAAGAAAAGCTCTACCATGTGAAGCCAAGTTTGTCATTCTGGGTGCAAGAGACCTTATTTTTAGGCATAGGTATGTAGCTTTAGAAATATTCAACTTTTACAGATTAGAAGGGATAAGAAGAGGTAGCAGGGGAAGGCAATAGTAGGTTTTTTTTTAAGTGTAGCTGGTTCTAGTACAGAAGTTTACCTGCTAAGAACTAAGTATACTTTGTGGCGTAAAGCAATCCAATACAAGTACTTAAAAGAGGGGTATAAGAATTCAAAAGAACATAATTATCTATTATTCCTTTCCCCCTAAATAGTATGCATAATCTTTTCATCATGAAGAGATGCCCTATTAGAAAATTTTCTCCGTGAGAATAGAATTTTCTGGTTTATGTTCATATCAGCAACAAAAGAACCTATCCTTTGTTTCATACCTAGGACAACCCCCAGGCTGGCTGAAATGAGTTCCGTGTGGTTCCTCGCTAGGAAATGCTTTACTCTCAGCTCTCATGCCTGACTATTAGCCACGAAGCTGCTTATCTTGCCTGAACTTAGAAGATTGAGCTATGATACATGAGTAATGAGAGCCAATGTCAAGGTCACTTTACACAATATATGATATATGGGGATATTTTATAAGAGCTGAAGAATTTAACAGTGATAACTTCTTAAACTGACACAACAGTGACTTTTAGCCAGTTTTTTTTCACCACGGCGAACATGAAACACTTGTGTAATAGGAAAAAAAAATGTAACTTAAGAAATTTATAAGCTGAGAATGTGCAGAGTTTCATTGTTACTTTGGGTTTATATACATACAGAAGAAGAAAGCTTTTCATTCTGTGTGCATTCCAACCATCGCCTCTTAGGCTCCACCTAGGGTCTAGAGAAAAGGAGGCAAGGCTGCAATGTTTTGTTCTTGCAGACATAAATTGCTCAAATACAGAGGAATGTTAGACTGGAAAAACCGTAAGTTTGTATATGTCCGGAGGCCAGGGTATGACCAGACGCAATACCAAAATTCAAATTTTTGTCTTACTGAAATGTGGAGTTTGAAATTCAATTGAACTTCAAAACCCAGAATTATCCAATTTAGAGATTCTCCGCATTTTATTGACTAAGGATAAAATGGTGTTATTTTCCATTTCAAGACAAGGGCGCCATGTTTTGAAGTATTTTTATCTATCACATAATATATTCATTAAAATCCTATTAATAGGATTAATAACTTCCATTAAGGAACCTGTTTTCATTTGTAAAGCATTCAGTACATCTCATCCTTTTAAATTCATATTTAGTTGCACTGCCTTTTTCTTTTTATAACTGGGAAAAATGATCATGGCCATTCGGTTTGAGTGCGTGCTGCGTGCCAGGCACTGTTCTCGGTGCTGAGGAAGCGCAGTGTTCCAAACTGCGTCCGTCTGCACTGAGTGCCAGAGGGGAGAACCACACCTAACAGTCTGGGCGGGTCAGGCGGCGGTAAATGCGATACTGACTAAAGTGAAAGGGATATGGAGGATGCGGAGTGCTTTCCTATGCGCGTAAGGCCGTCAGGTATGATGGCAGTGAGGGAGCCAGCCCCCCACGTAGAACAGTACTGCAAAAGCAGGGACAGAAGCAAAGAGCAAGTGTGGCTGAAGCCCCATGAGAAGGGCTGGCCAGTCAGGGAGGGCCTAGTAACGAATTTGTAATGAATATGGCTTCTACCTGGAGATAAGGAGCCATTGCAGGGTTTTAAGCAATGACATGAAATGACTTAGATTTTAAAAGCATAGTAAAGTTTAAAAAGGTTTTTTGACTTCAAATTAGGTGTTTTTTCTATGGATTTTGTCAGCTTTTTCTTATTTTCCTATATAAGTCACCATATACAAGCATGCACATTCACACGCACAATACACACACATGAATCCTAAGTATCACTTCAAGCAGCAGAAGAGCCTCTCAGTCTGCATTTTGTTTAGTCATAGGATTCCTCTAAGAAGTTGATTTGATGGGCAATTAATTCCTCTGTGCATTGTTCATTCACATATTAAAATTTCATTTCATTTCTTTAAACATTCTCCCCCACGTTGCTGTCCTCAATGTTTATATTCCTTGTTACTCATGCAGTTGGTGTGAGAATTTTTTTGCAAAAGCTCTTTGTAAACTGGAAAGATATTCTTTTTGTCTAGTCGTGGGATCCAGTCTGTCTAACTCTGTCTGCTTGAGCACGGTGAGAGGTTAAATATTGAAACCACATCGGTTATACCATTGTTCCAGGGATTAAACTGAGTGGGATGAAAGACTTTTCCAAACGACTCAAGCCAAGCAAACAGATGCTGATTAGCTCTCTCAAATGAAATATATTAGCCTTGTGGTGACCAAATATTGACCTAATGACTAAATAAAAGCAAAGAAAGACATTCTAACTACACTCTTAAGTACTTAATTTAATGAAACATCCCACGAGGCTTCCAGACAAAAACTCAGTGAAGCCTAGAAGGGGGATATGTGTTAGTAGATTTAAATAAAGATCTCCAAAATACTCTCTTTCAGGAATCCTAAAGTCTCATTTACAGAAAAACTAAGAGAAGACGACTTTCTACCCTGCCTACCCAGTCACTATATTCCAACGCTGCCAACAGAAACTCCTTCCCCCATTTCGGACTACAAGTAGAGAAACCTGTGTTCAAATTTCAGCCCCTCGCTCTAGTTTCGCGGTCTTCTTGACGCCTCAGTGTCCTTGTATGATATGTAAAATGAAAATAGCCACATCGCCTCAGAGGATTGTTGCCAGGATTTAGGGAATTAGTTATGTGAAAAGGTATGATTCTCAGAAGATATTCTTTTCCTTTTGGGTCTCCAGTATTTATCTTTTTGTTGGGGAATTTCTGCCTTGTAGAAAAGCCTGGGGCCTTTGTCAAAGACTGGGACAAAGACTCAGTTGATAAGTGAAAGGGACAAAGCAAAGTAAAAACTGGGTTTGACATTTCTGTTGGAAAGACACGTTTATTCACTCAGTCAAAACAATGCAGGGTGGGGCAAAAGTAGATCGACAGTTGTCAGTGCATGAAACAATTTATTCTGGTATTATTATTTATTAATTATTGTGTTGTTTTCTATGGGAACAAATGTAAATCTACTTTTGTCCTACCCTGCATTTATTGACAGCCTACTATTTTTCTAGGCACTGGGATGCAGAAATGAGCAAAATGAACAAAGTCCCTGCTCTCATTGGGGGGATCAGGTAATATAGCGGTGGATGGGTAAGATGCCAAAGAGTGGCGAGTGCTATGAACCAAATAAAGCAGGGTAAGAAATGGAGTGTGAAAAGTGCTCCTTCAGGGAACAAAAAGGGAAGGCCACTGAGCGGGTGACCTGTGTCTAGAGACTTGATTAGGTGAGAGGATAAACCGTGCAACTCCCTGAGGAACAACCAGCAAAGCGAGCACCGTGGGCAAAGGCTGTGAGGGGGAGCCCGCGGGCAAGCGGAAGCAAAAGAGCCGGGGGCCAGATTACAGGAAGTTCTGTGGTCCATAGAAAGGATCTGGGATTTTATTTCAAGTGTGATGAGCATCCAGAGAGGGTTCAGGGCCGTCACCTGTTTTAGGTTTTATAAAGATTACCGTGGTGCAGTAGAGGGGCCAGGGGCAGGAGCAGAGATCAATGAAAGGATGATGCCTGGAGGTGACAAGATGGGCCAATAGTCAGAATCTGGATATATTAGGAAGGGAGAGGCTTTAGGACTAGCAGATGGATTGCAAGTCGGGTGTGACAAGAGAGAAGTCAAGATTTATTTCAATATTTTTAGTCTGAGTAAAAGTGGGTGAGGACCATTTCCTGAAATGAGAAAGACATGGGGAAGAGCAGCTTTTAGGAGGAAATAAAGAGTTCAGTCAAATGCCTATTTATTAGACATGTGAGGGAGAGACTGAGTTGGAAATAAGAAGTACCTGGGTAAACATTGCACATAGGAATACTACTGTGGGAGTTATCAGTGTATTGAGGGTTTTTAAGGCCACAGGACTTGGTGAGAGTTTCTAGAGCAAGTGTAGATGAAAAAGAGACCTGAAATAAGCTACTCTGATGTCTTCCCAGAGGCCAAGTGCTATGACCCACTCTTAATCCCTTGGTTACCTATAAAAATCACCCCAGGGTCTATTAAAAAATAGATGCTTGGGGTCCACCCAGATCTACTGAATGAGAATCTCCAGGGGGTAAGGCTTATAGTTTTTAAAGAGCTCCATAGGTGGACAATCAGGTTTAAGGACTATTAAGGAAAAGGTAAGGTGAAGAGGGAGAGAAAGACTGTGGCTCAGGTAGTGCCAAAAACAATAGACCAGGGGCTCAACATAGACTCGTTAAACATTTTCTGCTCACACACACACACACACGCACACACACACACCCCGTCCCCACCTACCACTCTCACTAGTTAAAGTCTTAAACACTGAATTCCATACCCGTGTGTGAGTGTAACTCCCATTCCTCAAAATACTGATGATACCTTATACAATATTTTTTAGTTTATCAATAATTTTTGCATACATTTTCTTCTTGAATATACATTCTCACTTGAACACACATTTAAGCAAGAACTGCACATTCTCCACATTCTCCCCTCCTCCAGCCCCTGGTAACCACTGTTCTGTTTTCTGTCTCTGAATTTGACAGTTCTAGGTACTTCACCTGAGTGGAGTCATACAGTATTTGTCCTTTTGTGTCTCACTTATTTCACATAGCAAAATGTCTTCAAAGTTCATCCATGTTGCAGTATGTATCAGAATTTCATTATTTTTTTTAAGACCGAATAATATTTCACAGTATATACAGACCACATTTTGTTTATCCATTCACCTGTCAATGGGGACTTGGGTTGTTTCCACCTTTTGGCTATTGTGAGCAATGCCACTGTTAAATAAACATCTGCTCAAGACCCTGCTTTCAGTCCTTTCGGGTATAAACCCAGGAGTGGGATTCTGGATTATACGATAATTCTATTTTTAATTTTTTGAGAAACTACCACACTGTTTTCCACAGTGGCTACATCACTTTAGATTCCATCTCCTTAGTTTCTGATGTGCAGTAGAAAGAGTGTGGGATTGGAGTTGCCAACCCACCCCAAGGCCTGATTAGCTGCATGCGTAATATCTGTGAGCCGCTTCTCAAACTCAGCTTTGCCAGTCAGGAAGAAGCAAATGACCTTTGACTTGTGGACCTCACAGAATTGTTTTAAGAATTTAAAAAGATGAGATGTACTGAATGCTTTACAAATGAAAACAGGTTCCTTAATGGAAGTTGTTATTAGTCATTTGTTCCACATTTGAGTCAAATGCAATGTCAAAGGAGAAAGCCATGAACTGTTAGGAAGGAAAGAGCTCACTAAAGAAATTTAATATCCAACTTGTTTGGGACTCTGTGCTTTCTGAACTTGTATGTCTATTTCCTTCACCAAATTGGGGAAGTTTTCTTTCATTATTGTTTCAAAT
Source organism: Mormoops blainvillei (assembly GCA_004026545.1). NCBI lineage: Eukaryota > Metazoa > Chordata > Mammalia > Chiroptera > Mormoopidae > Mormoops > Mormoops blainvillei. The sequence goes on along the minus strand of PVJD01004611.1, from coordinate 37,269 downwards.
AAGTTTTCAATTTCTTGTTCTTCTTCTTCTCCCTCTGGCACCCCTGTAATTCGCATGTTGGTATGTTTAAAGTTGTCCCAGAGGTTCCTAAGCCTCTCCTCATCTTTTTTTTTTTTTTTGAATTCATGTTTCTTCTTTCTGTTGCAGTTGACTATTTATTTCTCCCTTTTGTTCCAATCATTGATTTGAGTCCTGGCTTCCTTCCCTTCACTGTTGGTTCCCTGTATATTTTTCTTTCTTTCACTTTGTGTAGCCTTCACTTCTTCCTTTATTTTGCGACTGCACTCAGTCACTTCTCTGAGCACCCTGATCACCAGTGCCTTGAATTCTGCATCTGATAGGTTGGCTATCTCCATGTCACTTAGTTCTTTTTCTGGAGTTTTGATCTCTTCCTTCATTTGGGCCTTATCTCCCTGTCTTTTCATTTTGACAGCTTCTCTGTGTTTCTGTGTATTAGATAGAGCTGCTTTGATTCCCATGCTCGGCACACCTGTTACATTGTAAGGGGTGGAGCCTTAGGTATTCACCAGGGTGGGGCAACCCACTTCTCACTCTGTGGTGCTGTATGTGGGGGAGGGGTCAGAGAGGGAATGATGCCACTTGCTCAGCTCTCGCCCCATTTCCAGTCGCTATACCCACTTCCCCTAAGCATCTGGTGTCCTTCTAGTTGCTGCCCTGGTGCTAATTTCCAGAGTGGGTGAGTTTGTGGACGTTCTAGGACTTTGTGGGCCCAAAGAGGGACACACCAGGACACATCATAATTAAAATGCCAAAGGTTAAAGATAAAGAGAAACTTAAAAGCAGCAAGAGAAAAGAAGAGAGTTACCTACAAAGGAGAAGTTCCCATAAGACTATCAGCCGATTTCTCAAAAGAAACCTTGAAGACAAGAAGGGACTGGCAAGAAGTATTCAAAGAGATGAAAAGCAAGGACCTATCTCCAAGATTACTGTATCCGGCAAAGCTAACATTTAGAATGGAAGGACAGATAAAGTGCTTACCAGACAAGGTAAAGCTCAAGGAGTTCGTCATCACCAAGCTCTTGTGTGAAATGTTGAAGGGACTTATCTAAAAAAAGAAGGAGATCAAAGCTATGAACAGTAAAATGACAAGAAGCTCGCAACTATCAACAACAGAATCTAAAAAAAAAACAACTAAAAACAAACTGGGCAAGCAACTGGAACAGGAGCAGAGTCATGGAGGTGAAGATCACATAGAGGTTGTTGGCGGATAGGGGAGGGGAGAAAATGAGGGACAAGGCACAGGGAATAAGCAGCATAGTTGGTGGATACAGAATAGACAGGGGGTAGTTGTGAATAGTGTGGGAAGTGGAGAAGCCAAAGAACTCATATGTATGACCCATGGACATGAACTAAGGGGGGGTTGCTGGAGCAAATGGGGGTGCTGGGCGGAGGGGGGCAAAGAGTGAAAAAAGGGGACAACTGTAATAGCATAATCAATAAAATATACTTAATAAAAAAAAAATTGCCAACCCTTGTCCTGCAGGGTAGAGCTGGAGAAAGTATACTTACCATAAAGAGAGAATAAAGGTTTTAACTGAGGAAAAATAAAAGAACTGTAATACCCAACAAAGAGTTTGATCTAAGAAAATACCAAAATGCTGTGGTTATAGTTTGTCATAAGCAGGCCCCTGCTCCCTGGGTGTGGTAGTAGATACTGTCCAGGAAGGCCTTGGAGTGTCCAGAGAGAAGACAGGCTCAATGGCTTCATGTTCTGGCTTTTATGGCCCTTTGTTCTTTGTTATTCTACGTCAGCGTGAGTCCCAGCGAGTGAGAGCCAATCCTGTCTGCGTGCAGCCAGGCAACCTATTTGTATTTCTAACCTCCGAGCTCAAGTAGAACTGCCAAAGAGAATACTACTGCAGTTTTAGTGTATTTTTAAATATCAAAAAATGATAACCCCAAGCCTTTGTCATGGTAAGTGTAATAAAATATAAATGTGCTAACTTATCAGCACAAATAGATCAGACCAAGTAATATCAAATAAAGCAAAGGGGAAAAAAAAAACTTTAGATACTAAATATGTTTGGGGGCATAATTTCTATGGGAAATTGGTAACTCTATGTTAGTCTTTCAATCTGATTTAAAAGAATTTGGAACAGAGTCTCACAGTAATATGACTTTATTATTCAGTGTATAATGAAGAGTCCCAATATTTTTGAATCATTACTTTCTTCATTTGGGAAAGAGGGAGTGGAGGAGAACAAAAAATTGCCCAAACCAGCTCTTTCTCTCTGTCTCTTTTTTTTTTTGTATATTTTATTGAGTATGCTATTACAGTTGTCCCATTTTCCCCCCCTTTATCCCCTCCTCCCTGCACCCCATCCCACCATCCCCACACCTCTCAGTCCATGTCCATGGGCTGCACACACCAGTTCTTTGGCTTCCTAATTTCCCACACTAACCCCAGCCTCCCCATGACTTTTTTGTTTGTTTGTTTTGTTTTGGTCAACATTTTCCTACTACTACTTTCCCCAGCCCCACCCCTCCCCACCTTCCACCCTCCATCCTTCCCCCCTTTGGCTTCCTCGATGGGTCCTTTCTGCATGTTCCTTGGTGACCCTTCCCCTCCCTTTCCCCTGTTATCTCCCTCCCACCTCCCCTCTGGTTACCGTCAGTTTGTTTTTTATTTCAATGTTGCTGGTTATATTTTGCTTGCTTGTTTATTTTGTTGATTAGGTTCCACTTATAGGTGAGATCATATGGTATCTGTCTTTCACGGCCTGGCTTATTTCACTTAGCAAAATGCTCTCCAGTTCCATCCATGCTGTTGCAAAGGGTAGGAGCTCCTTCTTCCTTTCTGCTGCATGGTATTCCATTGTGTAAATGTACCACAGTTTTTGGATCCATTCATTTACTGTTGGGCACTTAGGTTGCTCCCAATTTTTGGCTATTGTAAATTGTGCCAAACCAGCTCTCTTAGAGCATTTGAAGTAGTCATTTTTTTGTCTTGTCCTTTTAAAATGGGGTATGGCCATTCCATCATTCCCTGTCCTCTACTGCATTATCATAACACACGTCCATCATTTCCACTGAAAGCAAGGGTCCTTAATACTTTGACTAAATTTAGTTTTAATTCCTAGCTCTACAGAACATATACCTCTCTCCATGTACCTCTCGGAGACCTAGCCTTTCCCCCAGATAACCAGCAGCCCCCAAGGCGGCAGAAGACAGAAGCCTGGACCTCTGGCAGGCTAAGGATAGCATCTTAAGTTATGTTTCACTTCCTGAGCCCTAAGGTGGAACAAGCCCCTGGCTACATTCCCATGAGACTGGACAGAGCAACCCCGGAACAGACCTCAGAACTGCCCTCCAGACCTGAAGAACTGATTCATGACCCTGACCTCACCTCCAACCAATCAGCTCCCAGCACAACCCTGAAACCACTAACCCATGAGTGTCTTGTGGCTTTGCCCTAGGTAATTTGTAACCTACACACTACTGAGGAGTTGGAGCTTTTGAGCATTATGTTCCCATTGTCCTGGATGGCACCATTCATCAATAAAATAGCCAACTTGGGCCCAGCATAGTGGCTCCCACAAAGAACGGTGGCAAGAAGAAGGGCCAGTTCGGTTCTATAACACCACTGATCACATGGAATTTTACTGCAGTACTTGTTCTTGTTTATCTATCTCCTCTCCCTTGAACACTGAGATCATAGCAGAACCAACAGAATAATGTAAAAACCATGACCTGGCAATTTGTAAGTAACATTCCACAGAGACAGCCTTGCCCCTCTTCAGAGCCCCGGATGACGCACTTCCCAGACACTAGTCCATTTGTATAAAAATGAACTTGGTTAAAGAATCGATCCATCCTAATGCATCTAAGTAAACAGCTGAAATAAATGTTCAACTTAGTTCTCACCATGTTCTTTGCAAGCTTTTAGTCTTCGTTAAATTATCAGAAAAATGCAGGCGCATTTATTACGGACAACCATATCCATTCTCCGTACTGCTCTGCCCAAAGAAATCCAGCCCAACATGGTCACATCAGAACAGTTCACCTACATTTTCCCTTGAAAGGCAAAGAAAACAGAACCATTCTGCCTTGCTCCAGGAAGAAAGGTGGAGCTGGTCCCCAAGGCCCTCAGAATGCCATCTGGCTGCAATCTTTCCCTGAGTTTTCTGGCCCAGGCACAAAGCACATTTATTTCAGATGGATCAACACTGTCACCCAGTGGACAGGCAACTATGCAGGCTGAGGCCTTAGCATTGTTTTGGCTTGACAGCTAGACACAGACAGCCAGTGTTTGAAGAGGAGCCTGTTTATTTTAGCTGATCACAAACAATTGTTAATGTTCCCGTACAGGGACCTGGGAGGACCTCAGCAGACAAGCCTTGGATTTGGCTGTCGCAGACGAGGGCTACTTAAGGAGGACACACATTTCCATGGTGCTGATGCTTTCTTTTCTTTTTTAACCATCAGTAAATGTATAGGAAGCACAAACTATAAACCAGCCAAGCGAGTCTGCCAAGACTCACAGGATCAAACAGGCTCGCAGGAACAGGGTGCTATCTGATCACCTGCCAGGTGCTGAGGGAAGACTTCCTTACCACAGAATAAGACTCATTGTTCATTGTTGTTAGTGACAGTGATGTGTATTTGGAAAACTGAAAATAGATTTTTGTGTGTATGTGGATTGGAATCTGAGGAAGTTGCTCAGTTTACTATAGTGAAATTGGTGAGCTGCTCTGGCTTTCTTCATTTGGTATATCTCAAAAGACATGTTAAGGTGTAGCCTCTGCCCCATCTCATTTGTCCTGAGTCTCTTTTTCTTGTCTAAAAGGTCATCTGACTCTTGCAACAAACTAGCTTACTTTTCATATTAAGCTAAGAGGCTCTTTGCTTTTCTTGCTAAACGTACATTTAAATTAGTTTCGTCTCCCCAGCAGGAGCTCCTGGACAAGCTGAAAGCATTCATCTGGTATCACTTTACACTTCTTCAGGATGTCTGTAGTAGTGGGAGCTGAGGCTTCCCTCGTAGGTCTTGTAGCATGTTACGATTAAAAGCAAAATCTCTGTTTATCATGAGAAAATCTGGGTTTGAATACTGACCCCAGGACTTGCTAGCTTCTTGACCTTCGACAGGTTACTTAAACTCTCCAAAGTCTCAGTTTCCACCTCTATTATCAGGGATAATATTAGTATCTACCTCCTGGGTTGCTGTGGGGATGTAGACAAGAAAATACATATGACTAACTTAGCCTAATACCTGGGCATATAGAAAAAAGCCCCATAAATATTAGTGTTAGCATCATCAAAATTATTACAGCAGTAGTACTTGTTATTCCTGAAAAGTAACTTGCATAAAGTACCTCTTCAGCACATGAAATCATGGTATTTTTAAAGCCAGTCCTGAGAGATCATCCAGTCCATTGCTTGTCATTAAAATGATGCAGGTAATATTTTTTTTTAAAACACTGCTGTCTCAAATAGCCAGAGAAAAGAATGCTTATTATATGACTCTTTCAGATGAAAGTCCAGAAAAGCGAAGCCTAAGCTGTAGCAACAGAAAGCAGATCAGCGATTGTCTGGGGATGAGGTCGGAGGGGCTTACCGCTAGCGGGCCAAAGGAACCCTTTCGGGGTGATGCGACATTTTCTGTCTTGATTGTGGAGGTGGCTACACAAGTACATCATTTGTCAAAAGTCATTGGAACTGTACACTTATGAGGGCATTCTGTTGCATGTAAAATATATCATAATCAAGTTGATGTGAGGAGAAGGCTGGGTCTCACCCACACAAATTCTGTTTTAATTGTTCTAGAGTGAGGCCCAGAAAAAAAAATTTTTTTTTTTTTAATGCACCTAAGGTATCAGCCAGGGTTGGGAGCTGCTGATCTAATCCAGTTGCGATTAACCCAAACACATACAGCTGGTTATAGTGGAAGGTGCAGGACTGAAAACCAAGTCTCCGGATACTTTGCGCTCCAGACCTTTACCTTTACTAATAATATTCCCTCTCCCTGGAACTTCTCTCTTCTCCTTCTTCTTACCTTTCTATCAAAATTCCTCCCACCTGTAGAGCCCAGCTCACATTATCACAAGAAGCTTCAGGCTGCAGCTCTCCCCATTGGGCTAGGTACTCCTTGTTAGGAGGGACTGCAGTTTTTTTATTCTTGTACCTTGGTACCCAATACTATGTTTAGCACAGAGCAGACATTCAATAAACATTTGTTGAATAGAAAAATTGGTGGAAGGAAATTAGCATTAAATGCCCACGAGACGCCAAGAATTGAAACAAGTGCTTTATGCACATTATCTCACTGAATTTTTATAATTTTATAAATTGGTTATCATTTTCCCCTTTTATAAGGGAGCAAAAAGGCCTAGAGTGGCTTAGTAATTTGCCCATGGTCACACAGTAAAGCAAGTAGCAGAACCAGGGTTTGGACTCAGGTCTGTTTGTTTGACAAAGTTCATGTTTTCCCTACCAGACTAGGCTGTCTCATTTACGGTAGTTACTCTAGTCAGTCTTAAATTATGGATATTATATATCTTATCTCCTCAATTAGGTTCTAAGCTTCTTAAAAACAAGAATTAAACTTTAACTCTTATAATCCTGTATCAATTCACAAACTGGATGATTTGGTTACCTCGGTGTTAACAGAGAATCTGATATTTAACTTCATTACAGTAACCAGAGAGATAATCTCACAGTTATAAGAAGACCTGCACTTATAAGAAGATCTGAAAGCAAGGGGGTACCACAGAAGGCTGTGATTTGAGCTGATCCATTCTGATCCATTTCCACATTCCCTTGAGCCTCCTGTACACTCTAGGAATGACCTCAAAGCCATGCAAGCATCATACACAACCATCAGTTAAAAGAGTCAAATATCTCAAGGCACATACCAAAAAAATTCCTGGAATGACATTGTGCCTTTGAACCAGAAGTGGACAATCACTGCCAGTAAATTTAGACGCAGAGGTGGTGTTGTACTTGAGAAATCGAAAGGAATCCGAATGACTTAAAAAAAAAAGAAAGAAAGAAAAAGTGAAGACATTAAATCCGAGGTAACAAATCCTTTGCTCTATTCAGTAGTGTTGGTATCTTTGAACCAAAAATCCTGGCCTCCATCCCCTCCGCTCTATTAAGAACACCTTCGTAAGTTCCCGAAAGACCTCTATTGCCAACGCCAGTGGACATTTTCATGTTTCTTTTATTACTTGACCTTTTTATGGCATTTGAAATTATCGAATAGGCCTCCCTTCTCAAATTCCCTCCTGGGTTATTTCTCTATGTCTTCCATCCTAGTCTTTGCCAGGCACAATTTTTTCTCTACTTGACCTCTAACTATCGAGCGTACTAAAATCTCCAGCCTTGCCTCCTGCCATTCACTCCCTTTACACACTCTTCGGGTACCCCATAATTTTAACTACTATTTATGTCTATGAAATGCATATGAAGCCCCTTCCTCACCCCTTTCCCTCACATGCCTAAGTGTGGCACATTCCTCCCAATCCAGTCACCTCACTCAATTCCACTCTTACCCCCTAAGCCACTGCTGTGCCTACCCCACACTGCTGCATGGCACGGCGTGGTGCCTAGGAGTGTGCCTCCTAAGTGTAACTCCATGGCTTGAATCCGGCCCGACCACCTCCCAGCTGAGACATAGAACAAGTGATTGACTGTCCGGTGTCTCAGTAACTGACATGTGCTCAATGCACTCATATGCAGAAAGCCAGCCATTTAGGGTTCTTTTGAGAATTAAATGATATTCCAAGTAAACAATGGTTGCAACACAGTAAGCGTTCAATAAGTGTTTGCTCTATTGATCTTATTCTGAGTTTGCCATTTCCAATCAGTTCAATAAACATTTAAAGAACGTCTATTAAATGTGAGATGTGGGGATGGCAGAGCCCTTGGGATTTAATGTATATTGTTGTCACTCCAGTGAGGGGTTGGACTCCTGATTTAGATCTTGGTCTCACATTCACTCAGTTTATCTCTCTCTTCAGGGGAGACCTAGCTCAGTTCACAAGCTAACGGTCCCAGAAGCACCTCCACTGGGACCAGGAAACAATTAGCAGTGACCATACAACCCAGATCTGAACCCCCGGCTGAAGAACCAGTCACGCATTTATTGGTCATTTATCCATTTGACAAATATCTTTTAAACGTTAACCATGTGCAAGGCCCATGATAGGTGCCGGGGCTATAACTGTGAATGAGGCATTGTCCTGCCATCAAAAGCCCTCCAGTGTATTGGCAGAGGCACTCCGCTTCGAAGCCGGCTGTGAGGGTTAGGCGGCTACGCCCAGAACCTGTGCTCCCACAACCCACCACTCGCCCTCTGCGGTTCAGATTACCATTTTAGGAGCTTCGTCTACACCCCTGAAGCTTCCACCAGAGCATCCAGCCAATTCCCACTAGTGTTCAGCTTCCAAGTACAGCTCAGAAATTTCCACACCATGCTGGAGGCCACAGTTCCCTGGTCAGGTAGGATGAGAGACAAAGAAGACCAGGCAACCCTTTCGCAGGAAACTGAGTTTCTGTGTTTTATAACCGTCCCCATTCTTATTTGTATGCCTTCAGGGTCCCTGGTACAGACAGGATCATTCCTTTCCTTTTCATGATCTGAAAAAGAATCTACTTTCTGGAAGCACAGCGTACCTGGCCGGCTATGCCCAGAATCTCTTCACCATTCGGAGTTACAAAACGTCATGTCAGCTCCCTGCCAAGTTGCTCTCAATTCTCCTGAATAAAATACTATTTCCTTAGTTAAAATTTACATTTTAAATTGGTGTGCTTCTTTATGCTCTGCCTTTTTAGCAAAAGGCCTAAGGTGGTTTGAAGGAAAGAAGTATAGTGTAAGTGAAAATTATAAATTATAAAAATCATGATGAGAAAATTTCAATATAAGCAGAAACTCTAGATCCAAAAGAAGAAATGGATTTCAAATAAGTGGTCAATAGTTTATTACCTATTGTTATAATTCAGTCTAAAACTTTGTTCAGTACTTTAAGGCAAACTGAACAGAGAAACCCAGTTGGGCACCAAAATCTCATTTCCAGGGAAGAGGACCTCATGGGAAGTAAAGCTTTCTAGTTTCTCATTTAGAGAGACAATTCTTTTCTTCCTTAAAAAAAAAAAAAAATATATATATATATATATATATATATATATATATATATATATATATATATCTTGATTGATTTGAGAGAGAGAGGGGGGAATGGAGAAAGAGAGAGAGGGAGAAACATTGGTTTTGTGGTTCCATCCATGCATTTACCGGCTGCTTCTTGGATGTGTCCTGACTGGGGTTGGAACCTGCAATCTTTGCATGTCAGTATGATGGTCTGACCAGCTGAGCTACCTGGTCAGGGCCAGAGAGAATTTTCACATTGTGTTTTTTCTAGAGTATACCAGGCCTGTAGCAAATAATATCACATCCCTTAAAATAAGATCAGGGCACATTCAGGGCAACGCCCTAAAAGGCAACTTATTGAAATCAGTTCGGGAAAGAGTGATGGGGCCCAAGCTCTCAGCTGTCACATACTTCAGCTTGATGCAGAACAAGACCTGAGGCTTTATAAGCATTCTTTAAAGCACCCCCTGGGAATATCACTGGGGTTGGAATAGGGAACTGAACATGCAGGATGGCAAGAGCCCCCCGGGGAGCGGGCCCTCAATGTTAGGCAAGGAACTTGGACTTGACCTGAAGAGAAGTCCTTAGAGGATTTTAAGTAGAATGATACAGTAATATTTGGATATTAAAAAGAACACCCTGCAACGTGTAGGAAATATTAGATGGACTAGGACCAGAAGCAGGAAAATTAGTCAGAGAAGCTGTTGGAGAAAATCAGGTGGGAGGCGATAAAGGCCTAAAATAAGCAGAAGCAATGGGACTGAAAAAAAAAAAGGGATGAATAGGAAAAAATGTCACAGTAATAGAATTGATAAGACATAGAAACTTATTAAATATATTAAGGGTAAAGGTTATCAGTAGAAGGGGTTTTGTGAGTGCCTACTCAGATCTACTGGTAGTGGCTACTTGGAGTGCAATTAGAAAAAGGGTGTAGGGCCCAAACTAGGCTCAGTTGAAAAGAACGATAGATTAGTAATGTCTGCCATGGATGCGACATGGGAGGACACTGGCATGACTGCTACTTGCCATTCCCATTCTCTGGCAAAGAAAGCATAAAAAGGTACTGTGTGTTTTGAAACATGCACACTGTGCGATTCCATGTATAGGAAGGTCTAGAACAGAAAAACTAACTTATGGTGATAAAAGTCAGAATAGTGGTTACCTGGGTGTGGGTAGGTGGTGGACTATTGACTGAGAAGGGGCAAGAAGAAGCCTTCTGGGGCCTGGAAATAGTCTGTATGTTGATCTGGGTGATTATTATATAGGTATATACATGTGTAAAAATTCATTAATATATGTACCCTGAAGATTTTTTTTGGTATATTTTATTGATTATGCTATTACAGTTGTCCCATTTTTTTCTCCCCCTAATCCCTTCTGCCCTGCACCCCATCCCATCATCCCCAAACCTCTTAGTTCATGTTTATGGGTTGCACAAGTCAGTTCTTTGGTTTCTCAATTTCCTATACTATTCTTAGCCTCCCCCTGTCTATTTTTTTTTTTGTCAACATTTTCCCAACACCACTTTGCCCAGACCCTCCCACCCCCACCTCCCACCCTCAATCCTTCCCCCATTTGGCTTTGTCAATGGGTCCTTTATGAGTGTTCCTTGATGACCCTTCACCTCCTTTCCCCCGGTTGTCCTCCTCTCTCCTCCCCTCTCGTTACTGTCAGTTTGTTTTTTATTTCTGTGTTACTGGTTATATTTTGCTTGCTTGTTTATTTTGTTGATTAGGTCCCACTTATAGGTGAGATCATATGGTATCTGTCTTTCACCACCTGGCTTACTTCACTTAGCATAATGCTCTCCAGTTCCACCCATGCTTTTGTGAAGGGTAGTAGCTCTTTCTTCCTTTCTACTGCATAGTATTCCATTGTGTAAATGTGCCACAGTTTTTTCATCCACCTATTTACTGTTGGGCACTTAGGTTGCTTCCAGTTCTTGGCTATTGTAAATTGTGCTGCTATGAACATAGTGGTACACAGGTTCTTTTGAACTGGTGTTTCAGGATTCTTAGGGGATAATCCCAGCAGTAGAATTGCTGGGTCAAAAGGCAATTCCATTTTTAATTTTTTGGGAAACTCCAAGCTGTTTTCCACAGTGGCTGTGTACCCTGAAGACTTGTGACCTATATTATATAATGGTCATACCCCAATTAAAAGGGTCCGGGGGGATTCCTTCCATGAGCCCTTGTGCGGCTGAGGAAATGTAGAGATAGATATAACATGCCAGTAAACGTTATTTCACAATTTGTCTTTATACATGACACTCACCTGAGTGCAGGGTATATGCTTCTAGTTCTGCTCTGTTCCCTATAAACTTTGGCCACTTCTTTTAACACCATGTCCTTTTCCTTAGCTGAGGGCACACAAACTATAATAATCTGATCCTCAGAGGAGAGCTGGTTGAAGATCGTACTCCAGGGCTGTCACTCCAGGAATGCTGTCAGTGCTCCATTGGCATGAGTCCCCTTCCTTCCCACACAGCGTCCTCCTTGGGACCATGGGACAAACCAGGTGGGAAGCAAACTGTGCAACCTTGCTCTCAATGGGAAGAGAAAGCCTAGAAGAGCAATGATAGAAACCACGTTTGAAGAACTGAAAGGACAGAGAGAACATCATGTAAAAAGTACCAAAGAACCAAAGTGGCCACGTTATTTTTTTTATTATTATTATTATTTTTAAAAATTGAATTAATTCCCCCTGTGTTTTTGGTGTGTGTGTGTGTGTGTGTGTGTGTGTGTGTGTGTGTGTGGAGAGAGAGAGAGAGAGAGATTACTTACTACATGATTTTGAAACATCATTCATTTCTTCATTCATTCATTCAGTAGGTTGTTCATTGAACAATGAACAAATGTTCATTGGGCATCATTTATGGGCCAGACGAATGTACTTAATGTCCCTGAATTATGCACTTTGCAGTGGTTAACATGGTGATTTTTGGTTACATGTACTTTGCCACCACAAAAACTGGAGGCAGAGAGGGCAGTGTTCCCTATGCTCAAGGCGCTCAGAGTCAACGGAAGGACGAGGCGAGCGGCCTCTATGACACAGTGCAGGGTGATGGCATTCACTAGTCCAGAGTGTTCTGAGAGCCTACGTAGAAAAGTTCATGTTTGTAACACCGAGCTTTGACTTAGCAGAAGGAAGTTTCAAAGAAGTACATCATGAGGACATTAGATTTTCAAATGTATAGTTATAGTGAGCAGAGTGTGTGACCTTTTCACAATAAATTGTGTATATCAAGTACGTAGCTTCGGATGAGCTTATGTGACTAGAAAAACTGTTGATAATTCAGTTTTATATATTCATAAGTATATGTAATTATATGGGAATTTACATACTTACATATAAAACATATGTGTAACTATATACTTAACTCATTATCCAAGCGTCATTTACAAAACTTTAGTGTATTACAACAGCACCAGAGGAAGATGTGAGAGGAAGAATGTGAAGAGAGCACAGAAGTCAGTGACCCATGATGAGATTAACAAAGTGGATGGCGAGGGGTTTGAGGGATTTGGTCTATAGGGGTCAAACAATAAAAACTGAACCTGGGAATCAACCCTACCTGGAAGGGTATGAACTTGAACTCCCTTGTCATAATGGCTCGAAAAAGGACTCAGAGAACCTATCTGAGATATTTATAAAAATCACCTGAAAATGTATCTTGGGTCCTGAGCCTCAGCCTTAAAAATATTCTGGATAAATAACAACCAGGAAAATTTAGAATTTAAGTAGATAGATCAAGTAAATAAAAATTTTAATGTATGTGAAAGAATTTTGAATCATTGGGAAAATCTTGTGTATGTGTTATACTTGAAATATCAAAGATATTTTGGTAATTTAGAGACTCTGAGAGATCACCCTTGGGTTTTCTATTTAAATTGAGTCGACTGCTTTAAGGTTTGTTTAAAAGTTTTATATTAAACAAGTAAAAAATGAATACCAGTTTAACAGTGCCAATTCCCCTAACTTAAGGGTTGAAGATTATCCGCTGTAGGTGAGAGGAGGTGTAGAGACCTGAACCAGAGAATATGGACTTGTCTTCCGACGGCTGAGACAGAAAGCATAGTGGGCCCGGTCAGCTTCATGACATGTCCCCCTTTCCCAACTTCTCCATGAACTTACTCGCCAAAGCCAGATGATTTCCATCTTCCAAATACGCCATTGATGGACCGAATGGATGGGGCTAATATGTATCTGGAAATCCATCTGCAAGGGAGTCTGAAAATACAGTTTTCGGCTTTCTAACCCCTGCAGTGCAGAAAGGTACACTAGAGGGAGGGGAGAAAGGACGTTGCTCACCATCTCCACCATGGTGACATGGTTCTCCTCCTACTTCTCTACCTGCCTCTTAAGTGTTGGTTTACTCGGTCCTCTTCTTTTCTCATGCAACCTGCTCCTATTTAGTATTGATTCTCCATCTCACTACATACGCCAGAACCCTGCCCTGTGGACTCTGCCTCCTAAGTAACTTGTAGCTCTCATCTGCTTTACGTCCTCACTGCCTTCGTCCAGTCCGTAACACCTTGGTCAGATTTGTGCAGTGAGCTTATGCTTGATCGCCCCACACTATGTACCCAGATTTTTCCCTGGGAATAACTAATATAAAACGGTTCTCCACCTGAGTGAGTACATCCTTCCTTCATAAGTGTGCATTTATGGGGGCATTCATAAATGTGCAATGCACCTTTTGATTGATGGCACTACAGGGACTTAGTTTGTGGGGACCAGGGATGCCTTCTGAAATGTGCTAGATTGTCATGCATAACTATGAATTATTTGGCCCCAAATACCAATAGTGCCCCCTTTAGAAACAAGGATTTCTAGATTAAAAATCTCAAGGACACTAAATTTCAAAAAATGTTGGGAACCAAAACAAATTCTCAACTTTCAATTTCACTAGGTAAGGACTTCGAACAAAATTACTATCATCTCCTGCCACCATTGTTTTATAAAAGAAGATATTTAATTCCAAAAAAAATTTGTGCACAGATGCCTATAGCAGCTTTATCCATAATAGCTAAAGACTGAAAACAACCCAAATGCCTGCCAACAGGTGAATGGATAAACAAAGTGTAGTACATCCATATAAGGGAATGTCAGCCACGCAAAGGAAGAAAACTACAGACACCCAATAATATGAATGAGCCTCAAACCCATTATGCTGAGCAAAACTAGCTAGACGGAAAAGAGTGCACATTGGTTCTTTCTGTGTAAATGAATTTACCTTCATGAAACACTAGAGCTACGAAGCTAAGTAACAGTGACGGAAAGCAGTACTGCCTGGAGTTGGGAGTAGGGAGGGCCGGGTAGGAAGGGGCACACGGGAACGTTTTGGTGTAATAGAAGTTATATTGTGATTGTGGTGGTGGTTATACAGGTGCATACATCTGTCAAAAATCATCAAGTATACACTTAAATGGATGAATTTTACTGTAAATAAATAATACTTTAATGAAGTTGGTTTTTAAAATGCTAAACACATCTCTGGTGAAGGAGGTGAAGGGATTAAGGGATACAAATTAGTAGTCACAAAATCATCATGGGGATGTGAAGTACAGCATAAGGAAAACAGTCAACAATTTTTTGATAACTACGTATGGTGCCAACTGGGTACTAGAAGTAACAGGGGAACACTTTGTAAAGTATAGGGCTGGCTAACTACTATGCTATGTACCTGATACTAATACAAAATAATATTGAATGTAAACTGTAAATGAAAAATAAAATTTAAAGTTCTTTAAAAATAAACAAAATACATTTATGATAGATTATGACATTATTATTCTCTGATCAACTCTAAGAAAATACTTTATGGGAAAAATGGGCACTTAAGAAAATAAATCTCAGCCCTGGCTGGGTAGCTAAGTCAGCTGGAGTGCCCTCCCAGTGCACAAGGCTGCAGGCTCAATGAATGCATCAATCGGTGGAAGAACAAATCGATGTTTCTCAATCTCTTCTCTCTCTCCCTCTCTCATCAATAAATAAAAGACTTTTTAAAAGTAAAATTAAATCTCTGCTGTGAAAGATTCTCTCTGTTCCTTATGGAAGCTGCAGAAGATCTCTATAAGAATATATTATGTGTCCTTAATTCCTTTAAGGTAATAATAACAAAACAATCTACAATCTACATGAAGACATTTTATCCCCTAAAGGGCAAAAGAGAATAGGAGACATTCTTGCAATACTTAATACTTAATTAAAGTTACTCTCTCTTTTGTGACTGGAAAAATCAACTATCTCTATGGATTAAACAAAGAATTCAAACTCTAAGACTTGGAGTCCATAGAGCACTGATGCCAATGTCACTATTCACTCACAGGTAGCATTGAGCAAGTGACAAAAATCTGGTTTCCCTGATATTGTACATTTTAAATTCACAAAATTAAATTGTGTAATGTTTTGTTTTTTAAAAAGTTAAATACACACCTCACACCCATTAGGATGGCTACTATTTTAAAAAAAACACAAAATAGGCAACTAGTTGTCTACTGGTTGTGGGACTATAACATGGTGCAGCTGAAATGGAAAATAGTATGGCGGGTCTTCAAAATAATCAGAACTAGAATTACTATATGATCTAGTGATTCCACATCTGGGAACATATCCAAAAGAATTGAAAGCAGGGTCTCAAAGAGATACTTGTACACCCATGTCCATAGCAGCATTATTCACAGTAGCAAGATAGGGGAGCAATCCAAGTGCCCCTCAACAGATGAATAGATAAAATATGGTATAAAAAGATAATGGAATTTTGGTGTAGCTCAGTGGATTGAACATCGGCCTGTGAACCAAAGTGTTACCGGTTCGATTCCCCAGTTAGGGCACATGCCTGGGTTGCGGGCCAGGTCCCCAGGAGGGGGTGTGCGAGAGGCAACCACACATTGATGTTTCTCTTCCTCTCTTTCTCCTTCCCTTCCTCTCTGTCTAAAAATAAGTAAATAAAATCTTTAAAATATATATATATAATAGAATTTTATTTACCCTTAAAAAAGTAGGAAATTCTGACACATGAGAAAACATGGATAGACTATGAAGACATATGATAAGTAAAACTAGCCAGTTACAGAAGGATAAATACTATATGTCCACTTAGATAAGGTGCCTGTTTAGAACAGTCAAATTCTTAGAGACAGATACTAGAATAGAAGTTGCTAGAGGCTAGGGCGGCAGGAGGAATAGGAAATTGTTTAACGGTTACAGAGTTCTAGTTTTGCAAAATGAAAAAGCCTGGAGATGGTTGCACAACAACGTGAATGAACATATGCCACTGAACTGTATAATTAAACATGGTTAAGATGTTTTTAAAAGATAAATACAAAAAAATCAAAAGTCAATGATGTTCCTTCCAGTAATTATGTAAATAGGCCTATCTGTGTTCAATAGCTTGAGTCTTTGGTTCTTTCACTGAGACAAATCCTGCCCATGTTGAAAGAGAAAAGTCACTAGAATAACATGACAACCAAAATCCACCTTTGCCTGAAATATTAAAATAGTAACTAATTCACACTTACATCTTTAACCAGTGTTGTCAGTTTCATAAGCTTGCACTTCACTTAGTAGGCCTTGAATAACACCCTGGCTTCCTCAGAGATGGGGGTGACATCAGGGGATGACTGAGAGAGATTGTAAGTTTAGATGACATGGCCCATAAAAACCCAGGAAGGCAAGATAGTATTATATAAAGACACTATTTATGGCAAAAATATATAATTTCAACATAGGTGATATAAGCATGGTAATTTTAAAGAGAGCCACGGCTTTGATGCCATTTCCTAAAAATAAAGATCTTTTACCTGTGTTCATACACATTCTGTAATATGTGTACCATTCACATAAATGCACTCAAAATTTTAAAAGTTTGATCAAAATCAATCAAGCTAGCTCACTACTTAACTATACGAAATCAGAGATACTAATGTTTTAGTGTCTCACCTCTTGACGAACAAAAGTTTTAGCCTAAAATTCCTCAACAGAGATTAACTACAAGTGTAAAATGATTATGAAGAGGAGTTGTTCTGAGCCAGTCTTAGCAATGCTTTAACATCTCCAAGTTTCTCTGGAATGTTAGTTATGCTTAAAAAAAAACAAACTGAAATTGATACACTTTCACTTTAGTTAAAAAAAAAAAAAAATATATATATATATATATAAGCCACACACCATTTTTAAGAAATCCTAGATTGTATTAATGCAAACAATTCCACCACTTAGGACACAGGAAATTAATTCTCCAAAGCTTAGGTACCATGGCCTTAGAAGAAACTAGGTGTTCATTTTTCTCGCGACCCTACCTTTACCTGCTGACCTATCCTCATCCCAAACTTTCAGTTATTTCTCAGGTAAGGCCCGTAAACATCCATAGTAGCATCCATTTTGTAGTAATCACCAGGAAATATTGAAAGCTGCGAATCTAAAATCAGTCAACATGGTTCGTGCTCCGGTCTGTGCTGAGGTGCTATTGTGTGGATGATTGAAGGAACCTCTAGACCTATCGCCTCTGGGAAGCCTGGAGGAAAAGACCTGCATTTTACAGGTGCCAGAGGCAGCTTTAGGCTTTGGCGATGCCATTTGTAGACCAAGGTGATGGCAAAGCACCCAGAAATCTTCACGGTAATGAACTTAATTCACCTGAAGAAAACATTTCCTGCACAGAATTCTCATAACTCAGATAGAAATCACAGATATTTACATGATGCCTAGGACCAACATTCAAAGACAGGTTCCATCTAATTGTGTTAAGTCAGGAATGGGTTTCAGGTTTTGCGCTACAAATTTGTTTGTAGCTATGGAGGGGAGGAAGAGATGCAGAGAGAAAAATATTTGTAATTAATATGGTCATGTCTTATAAAGTCAGATTCCTTTTGGATTGAGAGTGAATTGTGGGTCAGCTCACAGGTACTTCTGAGTCCTAATTCCAGCCCTGAGACACAGGCCGTCTCGCCTGTAAAATACCATAGTTGATAACATCTGATTCCCTTGATATTGAGAAAAATCATTTATAGTTGCCAAGTGCTTCGAAGTTTTACAGGTCTTCATATTACTGTGAAATATTAAGGTCAGAGAAATTTTATAAATGACAAGAGTGGAAAAGTATCAATGACGGAACAACTTCTTAAAGCCCAAGGGGACATCTGCAGATTTCTATGGCATGTTTAAAGGTTTGTGTAGATAAAGTGTTCTAGTGAGGTCAGCTGCTCTACGTATGCTGGGACTTTAGATTGGTTACAAGTTACAGTCCCTTGCTTCCTGAAGGCTGCCAGCTGAAGTAATATGAACTGCATGGTCTAACCCATGAGCTGCCCTAATTTTTTTAGATAAAGGGTAAGGAAACCCTAACTCCTGAATATTAGGAATCTTTCACACACAGGTTTGCCTGGTATAGTTTCTTTACCTGCTCTTTCCTTCCCTAGCCCTCCAGAACTTAGTGGTACTTCTTTAAAAGTAGCCATCTGAACAGTACATGTAGGACACACGGCCACCATCAATGATTCTGTAAATGACATAGAACAGAGAGATCTGGAGCTACTTTCTACATAAAAACCTGTTCAGTACAAAAACAAGGTGAGCCACATCCACATAAATAATTTTAAATTTTGTAGCAGCCACGTTAAAAAGATCAAAAAGCATGTGAAATTAATTTTAATATTTTGTAACTAAATATGTCTAAATATTAACATAACAACATGTAACAAATATAAAAATTATTAAGATAGCCTTGGTTGGTGTGGTTCAGTTGGTTGGAGTATCGTTCTATGAACCAAAAGGTCACAGGTTCTGTTCCCAGTCAGAGCACATACCTAGGTTACGGATCCAATTCCTGGTCAGGCCACATGCCTAGGTTGTGGGTTCAGTCCCCAGTCGGGGCATGTACAAGATGCAACCAATCGATGTTTCTCTCTCACATCAATGTCTCTCTTCCTCTCTCCCTCCCTTCCCCTCTCTAAAATCAATAAACATGTCCTTCGGTGGGGATTTAAAAAATTAAGATATTTTACATTCTCATTTTTTGTAGTAAGTCTTTAAAATCTAGAGTGTATTTTATACTTATAGTATATTTCAGGGGTTCTGTGACCACAGGTGGCCAATGGCTTTCATACTGAATAGCATAGCTCTATACAAATGGTGCCATCAGAGGTTGGTTGTTCAGTGCACCATAAAAAGTGGCCCTGGATACAAAATGTAGTACACATGTGCACACACACAATACACACAGTTATCTATATAGGTATTGAGAAAGTCTAGCACAGAGGTTACAGATTGGCAGCTCAGAAATGTTTCATTTAGTCTTCTCGGAGTTTGAATTAATCGCCAACTTTTAAATATGAGGCTAATTCACAAAAAAACCTAAATGTACAGCTTTTAAAAAATCTGAAAAGATAGCAAACCCAGGCCTATACTCCCATGTGGTAACAGACTCTGGCCCTGAGCCGAGGCCGCCGCCTACAGGGGACTTCCCAGTCCCCTGCAGTTCCACCTGGCGGACTCACTCCCACTTTATCTGAATTTCTGATCTTCGATCCCACAGAGACACACACTGAGCTATTAACAGACGTAATTTCTGCACAGTGAGATTGGGGAGGAGAAGGCTTTTGCCTTGAACATTGTAGACTTTTCTATTTTTAAAATGTTTTATAGTAGGCACAAAATGATTTTCTAGTAATAATTGTTAAAACTACTGCTTAAAGTAACTGTTGCTTAGCAAAGACAAATATATCAAGAAAGGACCAAGTAGAGTGCCAACTGAGGAACAGAAATAGATTTATCAGATCAACTGGGTAGTGCAGACATTCAAACCGAATAATCGAGTTCTCTCATCTTCTTTTCCTTCACGGTATATTTTAGACACTCAAAGTAAATCATGGTAACGGCATACGAAATGACCAGGAAAATGATAAATTGTAAAATCTTACCCAAATTTCAACTGGATCATCAAGTTTTCCCTGTGAAGGTCACATCCATTCCCTTATGATGTTTCCTGTTTTGCTCATCACCATGCCTCCATCCTGATTAAACATCACTGATACTATTTGGCTGCAAAAACGACAGAAACATGACTTATTTAGAAGAGGAAAAATTCAGGGACTCATTGATTTGGCCAAGGTGATGGAAGTCACCAGGTCGCAGCCTTCAGGATTGTAGGGCTTCCTCCTATCACATTCCTGGAGGATGGTCGCCTTGCCACTTCCTGTCTCCCCTGAAGAGAAGGTAGCATGAAGAGCCTCAGGTGCTCAAGGTTTCCCTTCTCTGACATGCATCCCTCCCATTTTGCCACCCCTCAACTGGAGAGTCGCGGGAATGGCCCCTGCTAGCCATGATTTTGTACCACGAAGCTCTGCTGCCTTGGCTCTTTGCTGATTGGATCAGGGATGGACATGTCACCTGGAACTGTGTTCCAAATGAAGGTAGCAATGTGTACAAAAGGCCGTGAGGACAGTGGTGGGCATAGTGTATTCAGGGTACTGAAAGGAAGCCAGTGTGACCAGAGTCCAGGGTGGTGCAAATGAGGCTGGAGGGATTGGCAGGTAGGGGCTGGGTGTGCAGGGCTTCCTTCCCCATATGATGAAGTTTATCTTAAATGCAAAAAGTCATAGAAGGATTTAGTAACAAAGCAAAAAAAGTGACATGATCAAACAGGTTGGTAAGGAACTAATGTAAATGCTGGAGACCAGTTAAGAAGTCACTGCAGTGGTCCAAGAGAAAGGATGACCGCTTGGACTAGGGTAGGGGTAAGAGAGATAGAGATACATGCATGGATTCAGGAATCTAGATTTGGATAGATGGGATTTGAGTGATGAAAACAAGTATGTGTCAATCTTGTCTTCTCTGTACTTCACATGTCTACGAATGCAGCCTAACATTTTAGTAGCTTTTCTGGATCCGTAGTATCATACTATGACTTGTGTCTAAATCATGTTTGTGTCTTCTGCCTTCTTATCACAGCACCTGGCAAGGAGAAACAGCTTAATAAAAGTCTGAATCACACTGAAAAAATGGATTCAATTAAACAAATACATAGTGGGTAATTTTTAGGTGCAGGACACTGTTTAGGCATCTAGGGACGCCCAGAGGGAGGTGCTCTCTCTGCACTTGGAATATTTTGAATCTTGTGCTCATAATTACTTTGATAGGTAACATTTATTGGGAGCCTACTATGCACCAAGTCTCGAATACGTGTTTTTAACAATACCGGTAGTGTTGCTTGTTACAAACACTGTAAAGCCAGATGGTTAACGGTATTGAAACTGGCTCTTCCATGTCCTAATTGTGTGAACTTGGACATACTTCTTAAATTTTCTGTAGCTTAGTCTTTTTATCTTAAAAATTGCAATAACTGCAGTGTCTAACTCACAGAGCTGTTCTGAGGACTAAATGAGTTAATGCATGTCAAACAGTTTAACAGTGTCGGGCCCCCTGTAAGTTCTCTGAAAGTGTTGGCTTTTATTAACAATTCCATCTATAGGTATGGACTCCCATTTCCCCGCTGAGAAAACAGACTGAGGGAGATTAATAAATAGAGTACCTGCCACCTAATGTAAAGTTTAACAGAGGGGCTCACCCTGTAAGGAACAGTAACAGTTCACAGTATAAAAGCGTGTTTTTGGTTTAATCTAGGAACACTCATTTCAACAGATAGGCCGGAGGGTCAAGGCAGCCAAACTGGAGAAAAAAGAAGAAACAGAAGTCCCAAGCCTTGGACATCTACAGTGCATTCCTTTCCTGGACAGCCTACCCTCTCACTCACCCTGGGCAGTCCAGTCTTCAGCTGCTCTAATCCCTGCAGGGTGCCTCAGGAAGACCCTAACCATCCACCTATGCCCTCTTTCAGAAGCGCCAGCTAGGGCGACGATCTCCCTGCCTTCGTGGTCTTCCTGATACACTGAAGTCTGGCAACAGCGGTCCCAGTCCATGCTCACCTTTTATTTATCTTCCTGCTGAGACTTCTCACTAAGTCTCCCTTTTGGTGGGACAACAGATCCACAAAAGAAAGATGGGCTTAAAAGATCATTAACAGTGAAATAACGAAATCCCTTTGGAAGCAGCTTTGCTGTTGTTGTTTTTGTCCTCTCTCTTTCAGAGTCTTCATTCTGCTGAGGGCAGACAGTACCCTCTGCCAAGGAATGGCCTGGGGTGCCCAGGATGAAGTTACACAAGGGTGGGACTTAGCCCCGAGGCTTAGCACTTTGGGCTTCTGTGAAGTTCCCAAAATATCATGATCAGATGGTATGGTATTCATCTGCTTTGTGACTATTATCAAAGAAGACAAAGAATGAGGAAGGCAACCACAGTGGGGCTGGCGGTGAGGATTTTGTCATCTCCTGTTTGTTTCATTGATATAATTCTTGTCTTGGCCATTGAATTTTATGTGACAAATAATCAAGAGGACAATTTCCCAGTATAAGCTATAGACTCTTTGTCAGCATTAAAGTCTGACTGGGGCACTGAACACTGGTTTCTACCCAGCATCTACTCTCTATCTCTTCCTTTCTTTCTAACAAATTCTTGTTCATTGAGCTCTTCACTCCTCACTGAGTCCACTCCCATTTACAGAGGTAGATGCTGAGTAGCCTAAGCTCATAGGTGTGTGGCATTCCCCTAATAGCTGTTTTTGGTTCAAGGGTAGGCCTGTGATTAAGTTGGCCTAAAGAGGCTGAAAGAGAGGACATACAGTTTATTCTTGAAAAACTGGGTTCCCCCGACCCTATTAGATATGAAAAGCAGCACGTAGTGAGTGTCCCTGGTAGCCATCATGTTAACCTTGGAAGAAAGAACGCCAAGGAGAGCCAAAGGGACGGACGAAAAATCCTGGGTCCTTGATGATATCACTGAGCCATAAATCATACTATATCTAGAATCTATCTGAACTCTAATGTGAAATGGGATTTTTCTGTTACTTGCTACAGCAAAGCATCCTAACTCTACTTTCAGCAAAAAGTATTCTGCCACAATCCCTGTGATTAAATATTTATTGCTGGCTCTCTTAGAATCCTGCCTGTTCCGGGTTTTCCACCCATTTCCAATAGCTTGACACAAATATTCCTAAAAGTCTTGTTCACTCCTTATTCAAACATTCAAATATTTATTAAGCACTCGCTATGTACTAGGTACATTATTATGTTGGGGATAGAGCAGGGAACAAGACAGACATAGTCTTGCCCTTAGAGGAGATGAAAATGAAAACCAGTAAATGAAAATTTAATTTGATTATTATTAGTGCTAAGAAGAAGTAAATAAAGTCATGTTTAAAGTAATAAAAAGGGAAGGATGAGGATTCTTAAAATGGGTGCTCAGAAAAGGTTTTATTGGAAAACAATCTGCAAGTTCCTCAAAAAGAAAAAAATAGAGTTACCATATGACCCAGCAATTCCACTCTCAGGTATTTATCAAAGAGAAATGAAAACATACATCCAGAAAAAACTTGTTCATGAATGTTCATAGCAACATTATGCACAATAACCAAAGAGTAGAAATCATACAGGTGTCCATCAGCTGATGAAGGGAGAAATAAAATGTGGTATATCCACACAAATGGAGTATTATTTGGCCATAAAAGGGAAGGAAGTGCTAATATATGCTACAACAAATATGGACCTTGAAAGCTTTATGCTAAGTGAAAAAAGCCAAAGACCACATGTTGTGCGATTTCATTTATATGAAATGTCTGGAATAGACAAATCTATTGAAGCAGAAGGTAAATTACTAGTTTCCTAGGGCTGGAGGTGAGGATGTGGAATGTTGAGTGACTATTAATTGGTGCAAGGTTTCTTTTTAGCATGATAAAAATGTTCTAACATTAGATTTTGGTGATGGTTGCAAAACTCTGTAACTATACTAAACCATTGAATTGTACACCTTAATGGTGAATTTTATGGGATATAATTTTTTCTAACTAAAGCTATCTAAAACAAAAGCAAAAAAAGATGTCTCCTAGCAGGTGCCATTTAAACTGAGACCTGAAAGATGAGGGGAAACCATTCGCGCAAACAGTTGAGACAAAAACATGTACAGGGGCCATGAAGAGAGACAGAGGCCCGTAAACAAGGGGTGAGTCCTAGGGGATGATGTTGGAAAGGGGCCTGAGCAGACGAGATCTTCTGAAACTCTCAGTCACCAAATTCTATTTTGATACATACTCTCATTGGGCAGAATCATCCATATAGAAATCACCATGAGCTATTTAACAGCAAAACCCATGGATAAGGCAGCAAGTGGAGAATTGTTAGTTCCAAATGCTATAGCTGCAAAACACCTACTGTGAAGAAAAAAAAAAATCATCAGGTTTTAAAAGGAAAAGCCTTTAGAGCAACCCTTGGCCTATACGAGGAAGTCCATTAAATCACTCCCACCATGTCATAAGGGTGAGTTTCTGGGAGATATTTACAGACATTTTGGCGAGCCCATGAAGACTTCACATCTTCAGAAGGTTCAGGAAGTATGGGATCCTACAGAATATCAAACAGGAACAGAAATGACTGAAGTTATAGAGATACAGGCTTCATAATGTCTAGACTTTGAGCAGTTGTAGGGGACATACCTCAGACCCAAGAAAAAAGGGAGTGACCAATCCAGGTGGAACCAACGCAGGATATAGAAAAGAATCAGAGGATGACACAGACTTCAAGGTGAGAGTATAAGAACATCTAGACCAGCATCAGGAGGAAAAAGATAATCAAGCCTCGTAAGTTTTCATCGACACCCTTGAGAGGAGGGATTGGTGGTTAACAGATTAATACTAGCATGATCCATCTTATATGTGTTCACACTTCTGAAATTCTACTGTACATGATCAATGAAAATAGAATTGGGGATGGAGAGAGGCAGAGAGAGAGAGAGAATGAGAGAGAGAGAGAGATAGAGAGAGAGAAGTAATCACTTAGATTCAGGTGTTGCCCTTGTCATTAAAAGGAAAAATAAAAGACTTCAATATTTTACAGCTTCTCCCAAAAAGAGTAGGAGTTTTTTCTCCATCCCTTGAATCTAGGTTTGGCCATGGGACTTGCTTTGATCAACATTAGCAAACACAATGCTAGAGCAGGCTGGAAAAGTGCTTGTGTGCTGGGATTCATCTTCACTGTTGTCACTTTTGGAACCCAGCCACCATGTGAAGATGCCTGAGTGGCCCTGCTAGATACTAGAGACACCTGCCCCAGAGCCCCTGCTGCTCCAGCCACACCAGGTACATCTAACCCCAAAGCCCATGCTCACAACCATCACCATCATCACCATCATCATCACAACTACTCTTATTATTACTCCTGTCGTATGGACTCTCTTTCTCTCAACATGTTAAGGGTTGGAAAGAGAAAAAAAAAACATTGTAATTAGAGTCTGAAACTGATTTCAGTGTTTTTCTCTATCATGTGACCTTGGAAAAGGTACATGTCTTTTTTGAGCCTCAGTTTCCTCAGCAGGGAATTAGACCTAACCATAGGTTTCTGAGAAAATTAAGTAACACAAAAAAGTGCTCTTTTGACTTGACTTAAAGTGATATATTTGTATATTTGCAATTAATAAGGGAATGTGTATTAAGTAAGCTCACCAGAAATAATTTCCAAAGAACAGAGCTTTAACAATCCCTGGAAAACCAAGTGAAAATACATTTGTTCTTCATAAAAGAAATTGTTATATTTCCACCTTGTCTATGGTGTCACAGAACAAGATGTTCAAATTAAAATGCCATAAAATTATATAGTGTTCCCAACTCTTTTTTAGAATATATTTTATTGATTATGCTATTACAGTTGTCCCATTTTTTCTCTCCCCTTTATTCCCCTCCTCCCTGCACCCCCCAGCCACCAGCATTCCACCCCTTACTTAGTTCATGTCCGAGGGTCATACATATAAGTCTTTTGGCTTCTCCATTTCCTATACTATTCTTAACTGCACCCATCTATTCTGTACCTCCCATTTATGCTTCCTATTCCTTGCACTTTTCCCCCATTCTCCACCCCTCCCCTCCCCACTAATAACCTTCCATGTGATCTCCATTTCTGTGATTCTATTCCTGTTCTAGTTGTTTGCTTAGTTTGTTTCTGTTTTTTTAGGTTCAGTTGTTAATAGTTGTGAGTTTGTTGTCATCTTCCTGTTCATAGTTTTGATCTTCTTCTTTTTCTTAGATAAGCCCCTTTAACATTTCATGTAATAATGGCTTGGTGATGATGAACTCCTTTAACTTGACCTTATCTGGGGAGCACTTTATCGGCCCTTCCAATCTAATTGATAGCTTTGCTGGA
Organism: Mormoops blainvillei; assembly: GCA_004026545.1. NCBI lineage: Eukaryota > Metazoa > Chordata > Mammalia > Chiroptera > Mormoopidae > Mormoops > Mormoops blainvillei. Next base: position 10,914 of record PVJD01004611.1, on the reverse strand, counting down.
TAGACTAATCTTGGATGTAGGTCCTTGCCTTTCATGACTTTGAATACTTCTTTCCAGCCCCTTCTTGCCTGTAAGGTTTCTTTGGAGAAATCAGCTGAAAGTCTTATGGGAACTCCTTTGGAGGTAACTGTCTTCTTTTCTCTTGCTGCTCTTAAGGTTCTCTCCTTATCTTTAATCTTGGGTAATGTAATGATGATGTGCCTTGGTATGTGGTTCCTTGGGTCCAACTTCTTTGGGACTCTCTGAGCTTCCTGGACTTCCTGGAAGTCTATTTCCTTTGCCAGATTGGGGAAGTTCTCTGTTGCTATTTTTTCAAATAAATTTTCAACTTCTTGCTCTTCCTCTTCCCCTTCTGGCACCCCTATGATTCAGATGTTGGAACATTTAACATTTTCCCAGAGGTTCCTAAGCCTGTCCTCATTTTTTTTTGAATTCTTGTTTTTTCATTCTGTTCTGGTTGAATGTTTATGTCTTCCTTCTGCTCCAAGTTGTTGATTTGAGTCCTGGTTTCCTTCCCTTCACTCTTGGTTCCCTGTGTATTTTTCCTTGTTTCACTTGGCATAGCCCTCACTTTTTCCTCTATTTCATGACCATACTCAACCATTTCTGTGAGCATCTAGATTACCAGTGTTTTGAACTCTGCATCTGTTAGTTTGGCTATCTCTTCATCACTTAGTTCTATTTTTGGAGCTTTGATCTGTTCTTTCATTTGGGCCATATTTTTTTGTCTCTGGCATGCCTGTTACATTGTAAGGGGTGGAGCCTTAGGTATTTACCAGGGCGAGGAAACCCATGTGTTGCTTTGTGGTGCTGTATGTGGGAGAGGGGTCTGAGAGGGAACAGTGCCGTTTAGTCAGCTCTCATGGCTTTCAGTTACTTCCCCTGCTACCCACAAACAAATCGGGCCCTTTTGGTGCGGGTCCTGGGTAGGTAAGTTTGTGTACAGCCTAGGACCCTGAGGGCTCCTCCGGTGAACTCTCCTGTGAGTCTGGGAGTTTCTCCCACTGCCACAACACCCACAAGTTTTTATAGCCAGAGGTTTTGAGGCTTTCTTTTCCCTGTGCTGGAACCCTGGGTCACACAGTCTGTCTCACTCCCTGTTGTTCCTCCCAGTGTATCTGCACACAAATGTGGGACCGCCAGCTGCCGTCTTGCCTGCTCAGTCCTCCAGCTGCTGCCTTGCTGCGTCCCCTCTGCCCTGGCTGCCCGTCTCCATCTCCGCCCCTCCTTCCTGTCTGGATGAATGTTTCTTCTTTAACTCCTTGGTTGTTGGACTTACATAAAGTTTGATTTTCTGGCAGTTCTGCTTGTCTTCTTTTTTTAATTTGCTGTTGTCCTTCTTTGATTGTGTGAGGAGGCAAAGTGAACCTACTTACACCTCCATCTTGGCCAGATGTCCGAATAGCTGTATGTTTCCGACTCTTTCGAAACTGCAGCTATTAGGGTTGGGAGATGAAAGTATGTGCTTTCTCAGACTTTGAAATGCTTCCAGATTCTGTCATCTTTTCATCTCAACATCAAAGTTGGGAAAGCTCTTCTATGCCAAGGACAGGTGTTTACATGCCACTCACCGAGGCACTTTACTGCCCCATTAACCTGTCGCTTTTTCTATTTGCATCTTGAGAATCAAGCATTAGTCTTGTATTTCTCTTAGTTTTCTGCTGACCTGCACTCTCTCAGCTGGTAAGCTGCTGACACAGTTTGACAGGTGATTGGGCTCATAAAAATAGCCAAGGGAAGGAATCAGGGGGAGGGGGCCTCACCAGAAGCATGATCAGCGCATGTGAAATGCTGAGCATCGCAGAAACACACAACTGGTTAGAAAAGGGGTGGGGTTCCTTGTTTTCTGGATGACCTAACTCTCAACTCCCAGGGTCTTGAAATCAGCAAAAGTCAAAACATAATATATGGGACAATACGTGTTTGGAGTACAGTATAAAAATTCAAGTTCAGCAAAGCTAGAGGGTAAGCGGGCCTACTTGATGCCTCAGTTCGCTAAGAGGCTGCCTTAGGAATGTCACAACGCCCATCACTTCCTAAAGTTCCAAGGGTCAGAAATGGTTTTCTAAAACCCACATTTCACCTTTTTTATTTGCAGCATTTATATATTCAATGTGCCTTTGGTTCAAGTTTTCCATCTAAGGTGCTTTAAATATGAGTTGCCAACTAAATGAAAATCAAGCACATGGAAGAGGAGCAGGAAGAGGCATGAGAAGGGTAAATACAGAGGAACAGTAGAGTTGTACAGTGTCCCCCCAAATTTATGTCCACCCTGAATTGAAGAATGTGACCTTATTTGGAACTAGGGCCTTTGAAGATGTCATCAGTTAAGGACCTTGAGATGAGGTTATCCTAGGTATAAGACAAGTCCTAAATCCAATGACTGATGTCCTTATAAGAAGAGGAGGGGTCACGGAGAGATACACAGAGAGGACAGTGATAAGAAGATGGAGGCAGAGATTTGAGTGATATGTCCGAAAACCAAGAAACACCAGGATTGCCAGCAGCCACCAGAAGCTAGGAGAGTGGCATGACACGGACACTACCTCAGAGTCTCCAGAAGGCATCAACCATGCCAACATCTCGATTTCTGACTTCTAGGCTTCTTACCTGTGAGAGAATAAATTTCTGCTGTCAGAAGCACCCAATTTATGGCAATTTGTAGTGACAACCTTAGGAAACTGACGGGTAGTCTTGAAGAGACCTGCAGCCCCTGTTCCCTGTACTTGGTTGGCTGCGGACATTTTGACTTTCTCACCCAGCTCCTTCAGCTCACCTTTGGCCTTACCCTTGCCCACACTGACACCCCTCACCGTTGTCTTCCTAAGCCTCTGAGCTGTGAGATGAGAGGAGCTGGAGTCAGGGAGGCTGTGGGATACAGTGAAAATCAGGAGGAGCTTTGGAATAAGCATAGAGATGGCACTGGAGTACCAGCTGAGGTCAAGGTCTTCATGAGCAATTCCCAGAGAAGAAAAATCACCAGTATTACAGGGGACAGGGCAGGTCTTCCTGGTCAACCCCCATTCTCAAGCAATGTTCTATCTCTACACTTAACCATCTCTGGCTTTGCAAAGAAATAGTTATGCTGTGGTAGGCGTCCTAAAGCAATAGAGAACAGCAGTCCTTTAAAACACCAAGCTTCACACTTCCTGTGGCAGCATCGCTCAGTCTTATCCCTGCCTGTACACTCTCACATGTGCCCACATTCTCAGCCTTGGAATTTCCCAGTACACTCAGGGATCCTCAAAATTTCCCACCCCACATAGCCTCTGCTCCCTCTTCCTGCCACTCAGAATCACCGCTTTGTGAACTTTTCAGCTCTTTATCTACCTATTTCCAGTCTCTCTGTCTCTCTTTCTCTTTCTCTCCCTCTCTCTCTCTCTCCACCCATCCATCAATTTGTCATTTATATATTTAAAAAAACACATTTTTGAGCTATGACTGACACAAAAAACATACATATTTAATGTATACAACTTGATGATAAATATACATCTGTAAAACCACATTCTATGCATAAACATATCCATTGCCTCCAAAAGTTATCTATCTCTATCTTATCTTAGAATACACTAAAAACTTTCACGGTAATTTTTCATATTTAGGTTTCACAACCATACTATGGGGTAGATATATATATATGTGAATTTTAATAATAACATTTAGGTTTTTCTGATTGTGAAAACAATGATACCTATAAGTTAAACGATTATAAATACTATATAGACTGCTATTGTTCTTCATTATTTTATATATTACATTAATGTATAATATACTCACAAAATTTCCAAGTATTTACACTGTTCATGTACTTCTCATTTTTAATGGGAATGTTACATAACTCAAACCATCAAGAAATTCTGCTACCCTCACAGAGGCCTCTGGTGAACAGTTTCTAAAATGTGTGAAAATCAAGGAACAGAGAAAATTTCTCAGTTGGCTCAAATAAAAAGATAGCCAAAATAAACTCATAGATACAAGACAAAGCAGAGAACAATATTCAGAGGAGGCAGGGTTTCAAAACTAGAGGAGACCATGAGATCCTGATCCCTGAGAACTGCAGAAATCCTGAAGAGGACACGAGACTTTCCATGGGCTATGCAATGGGGGTCCTGTCAGTGTACCTAGTTCTTAAGGGGTCAGGCATGCCCAGCTGACACCTGGCTCACCTATTAACAGTCTCCCTGTTTTTGCTCCCAACCTGTGCATTCTTGGGGCCTTGCCTTCACATAGGTCCCTCTGTTCTTGAGAGTCACAGCATCGCCTCACTGATGGCACAGTTGCATTCTTTGAGACCCACAATCCCTTGGCCTGTTCTGATTTGCAAGTCTGTACATGGAATATGTGTATGTTATGTGTGCATGTTTCATTTTCCTTACCAGTTTTCCCAATTAGATTGACCATTTAAAAGTTTGCTTTCTCATCTTCCCCTTTGTCAGGATTTAACTCATTTTCCACAGTTTAGCTTACCCACAAGTTCTAGTTTGTCAGGAAGCTCACGTACCCACGAGGAAAAGAAATGCTACCACATTCAAAAGGTGTAAAGGTCCCAAGAATAACTTGATTTGGCAAGTCTCTGAATATGTTGGTATATGTGCCTCCCCAATGGTAGGCAGAGTAGCTTTGGCAGACGGCTACACGGCCAGAAGGATAGATAAAATCAAAGTTAAAGAACTGACATTGATAAAAAATAATAATAATGCTAATAATAATCCTTACATAAAATACCATTAATTCTCAGTCTACCTAATTATTTTAATAAGCTATTTACAGATAATGCAACAGAAGTCCAGCGAGCGTGACTTGATTCCCCACAGTCACTGAGCATGATAATGACAGTGCCAGTCCAGCACACGGGTTCCCTGACTTAACTTAGCTGAGTGTTCTTGCTGTACGTGCATTACCTGCAGCCTCGTTTTAGCCCCAAATTCTTTGAAACCAACCATGTGAATAACAACAGGTAAGTCTGGTCAAACTGGTCCTGTTAATGGCAAAGTCACTGGAAACCAAAGTTGTCCATTGGTACCCAGCATTGCCAGGTGAGGTCACTCCGGCGCACAGCAAGAGGATTGGATCTCCCCACTGATGTCGATGAAAAGATAGGGGCAAAGGAGGGCCAAGGGATAATGATGGATATGTGAACAATTTCACAAAACTTAGCTGTACCTAACTATCATGCCTCTTAAGGTTTGTTTCATTTTGGATTTGTAAGAATTTATTACACAAGCCTTCTTCTCTCTAAACTAGGTTCTCTAGATGCTAAATCCCTACGTGGTTCTCTCTACTAATTATAAAAATGAGTCAGGAGAACTCATTTTCTCAGAACCACATGAGCACTCAGGTGCTTAACAAAAATATCAGCTATAGCCAGAGGTTTTCTTAAACAGAAGTAAAGTTTGTAAACTGGAGAATTTGTCCCGACCTCTTTCTCCAGTTGACTTCTCCCCCCACCCCGCCCCCGCCCACCAAGTGAGAGAATATGGCCCCTTCGGAGAATGAGAAAGAACTTCCCAGAAAGAGTTAGCAGGTCGGGCATTTCTAACAGCAGCACAGAGTGGAACTCAAAACGCACAAAGAAGCCAATCTGAGTAACAGCATGAAAACATGCCTAAGGCTGCCCTCAGCAAGAACTTTTGGATTTAGAGCAGATTCGAAAAGGAATCCTCAATGGTTTTCATTTTAAGGTGCATATCTCAAGGAGGGTCTTGGAATATTTGGAAGATATGATCTACGTGCGTGTGCATTTTTCAGTTGAGCGTGAAATTTGGGGTGTGGGAAGGGCCATGCTGAAAGGGAAATTTTTAAAGGATTAAAAATAAGCAACTGGAAATAATACAGCTGATTAATAAAAGGCAGGGCGGGTTTAAAAGCCACAGCACTGTTGGCATGGGGGACGCCGGGGGTAGGACTCCCTAGCAATCATCAAGAGTCACTGGTCCCCCTCCGAGAAGCAGGAGGGGGTGCCTCTCAATGAGTCTTGGTGGGGGAAGGAACCAGGGCCAGGAGGGTGGGCCAGGACCCAGTCTGCTACCTGGTAGCTGACAAATGGAAATGCTTCATTAACAAGAGCTCTCTCTCTCTTCCCCATCGTCTCTTCTCTTGCTTTCCTTCTCCTGCTGCTCCTTTCTTTCTTTCTCATATTCTCATGAAAATGTATCCCACTGTCAAAAATGAGGTGAGTGGGCAAAATTTTTGAACGATATGACAAAAACAAAGCACTTAAAGATTGCCACTTTCCCCCACACCAATACACATGCATACCACTCCATTTATGAGCATCAAAGACTGGTACAATGTCAGCTTAACAACACACATTTATAATCCAACTGGAAATGCACGTCTAATCACTGTTCTCCAAGCCTGCCCCTCGGCCCTTTCATCCAATGCTCAAACATGATTCTATTTTTTCTGTGACTTTTCATAAAGAGACCCTTTGGATTATTCTTAAAAGAGAGGTAAGTCTGCCACTAAAGAATAAATACCTATAATCATTGGGAGGACAAAAGGCATACTCCACCTCCTCACCAACATGGCCAAAGATCAGGACACAAAAGCTCTAGGGCAAAAAACTCCAGGGCAAAACCTATGGCATTGTATAAATGTCACATTACTTAAATAGTCAGGGTAGGCATCTGTAATTCAGGAAAGTTTCCCATTACCCTTCTAAAAGCAGTGCTTCCTTTTCTAACCTCTTTAACAGGCCCCTAGACAAAGAGTCTTTTAATCATCGTTTTAAGACTAATTAGCCTCCCTTGCCAACAAAGACTGCCTCCTCTCTCTGCCTTTTCTCCAAGCGTTGGCAGCGGCAGTGTCTTCATCTCCTCTTGCTTAAGGACCAGAAGTTGACTTCTGGTTTTTCCAACAGGTGATGATTACCACCAAGTTGATTAGTTTAACACAGCAGCCCTAATCCTTGCACATTTCTCAGAAGTTTTAGGTGGGTGGCCGTACCCAGGAAAAGTCATTGCTAGGACTTAAGGACACAGTCCTTCTCTAAGTCAGAAGAAGCCCAAATATGCCATACCACTGGTATCTAGACCACTCTAAGACAGAGGCTGAAATAGAAAGGGAATTATACCTCAAGCTATCTCAAGTCAAATAGCCTAAGAATAATAGTAAGCTAAATTCCTTACAGTGGGGGCATCTATTGAATATAAGAACTGAAGAATTATTTAATAGCTACTGTTTATTGAACATTTACTACACAGTATTTAGCTGTGTTATTTCATTCAATGCTTTCAACAACCCTGTGTGGTAGATTCTGGTGGGGCTCCCATTTTATATGAGAAAAGTAAGCGAAGTGCCCCAAATCCCATGGTTGGTAAATGGGAGCATGAAGACTGTAGACTCCAAAGCTTAGCTCTAAACCCTCACATAATATTAACCCTTGTACCCCGGTCACACACCTAAGGAACGACGGGGTCAGGGTTGGAAGCAAGCCTGGGATCCTGAGTAGTGCTTTTGCATCACCACGTTCTAACAGTGAGTGTGAGTAAAAGCAGAGCACTAGAGCATCACCGGAGGAGGCCCAGAGATCGTGTTCAGGTTCCGACAAAAGGTCTGGAGGATGTGCTCCTGCTGTAAGAAGTGCCTTGCAATCTGGTCTAGAATGGAGGGTTCACTATGTTTGTCAGTCCAGGCTTCCTGGGATAAATCCAGAGTCCCTACCAGTGTGGACCTGCCACTAGGGTTAGAGAAGATTCTTTCTTTCTGCCCTTAATTTTCCTTGAGTCTGACTTAACACTAAACTTTTATAGTGTTCTGTGTAGCAAGTGTGGTAGAGATTTGGTAGAGTAATGAGGTTGGTAGTCCTGGTTTGCCTAAAATTGCATTTCATCCAGTGAGCACGCATTTAATCTCCGTGGTATCTCCAGCCCCGGTGATCAGAGGATATTAAGATTTCGCTGCTTTGCTTGCAAAAAAATGTCTTGTAATGCACAAGTTGCAAAATTACCTGTGCTCTTTTTGAAGCTTGGATTCTGTATATGACAGATCCCTTGGGAACTAATTCTACGACTTGAGCAATTCTCGTTGTTAAAAAAAACAACAACAAAAAACACCACTCCCTTGACTCAGTTTATTACTATGGGGTCATGTATAAACCACCTTACTCATTCCTGTTGCTGTGTGCCAGCTAAATTCTCCTCCTCCATCTATCTTGCCAAGCCTTCTCTTGGTTCTAAACACACTTGTGTCAAGAAACCATGTGATGGTATTGGGTTATTACAAAAAAATGCTTTTTACTTGCTTAGCATGTTAGCAGTGCCTACAAAGCATGCTTAATATATTGTGTTACTTTAAGCTTTATAACAACCTGCTATGGTAAGTGGGAGACATCTTCTTATCCCTAAATGACTGAATAAACAGAGGAAGGCCAAGTGACTCACAGAAGATCCCACGCCCCCTGACTAATGAACCTTGGTGTTCTGACTCCAAGTCTGGCTCACTTTGTCCTTTCAATTTTTTTAGTCTTTATTTTTTAGAACAGTTGTAGGTAAACAGCCAAACTGAGTGGAAAGTAAAGAGTTCACATACATGTCCTTTGAAAGTTTGATTTTCTTTTCATTAAAATATGCTGCCTGATTCTCATCACTTTGAGGCCTTTACAAACTTGGAAAACTAATTCTAAGTTCACTTGAAAGAATAAATTGGGGAAACCAGCTAAGATGCTTTGAGGTAGAAAGAGTAACCAAAGGAGTTTTGTTGTACCAGATATTAAGATGGCAACAACTAAAATTTATTGAGTGCTTATTTGTGCTACTATAATTATCCCCATTTCACAGTTGAGAAAAGTGGGGCAAAAAAAAATTAAATGACTCTCCCAAAGTCACATGAATGAATGGAACTGGGATTTTAGTCAAATCAATTGGGCTTTAAGGCTCTTTCTTAACATTATACACTGCCTCTCTCATTTCATATAATCTGAATAATTAAAATAGCTGAAAACTTAATAGGCAGATTAATGAAATAGCAAAGACAGCTCAAAAGCAGACCTTAATGTATATAAGACTGAAGATACAATTAAGCTGAAAACTCAAATCAGTGGATAACAGAGACTATATTCAAGACATGGCTCCAGAGAGATAATAAAATATTGAGGTTAAATGCACAGGCTTTGGTTTCAGAAAGACCTAAGCTTAAATAGCAGCTCACCCACTTAACTAGCTCTCTGACCTTGACCTAACAACAGCAACTGACTCATGGAGGCATATAAATTCCTTCATGTAGTGTTTTACACAAAACAAGCACTCAATAAACATTGGCTGTTAGTATTAGCACCCATTAAATACTGGTTATCATTATTACTGGCATAAGATGAACAAAGCTAGGATCTCATCCCTCATACTGCATACAATAAAATTTCCTACTAAATATAGAAAAAAGAAGTAAAAAATAGGGTAGGTCTACCTAATCTCAGAATGAGGAAAGTTTTTCCAGTTATAAAAAAATGGGGGAGAATCTTAAAACAAAACACTGATAATAGTTCAATAAGAAAAGTTAAAACAACTACGTCTTAATCATAAAATTAAAAAGCAAACAATAGCTTTGACTAGGTAGTTCAGTTGGTTAGAGCATGGTCCCAATACCTCAAGGTTGCAGATTTGATTCCCGGTCAGGGCACATCCAAGAAGCAACCAATGAGTGCATAAATAAGTGGAACGATAAATCAATGTCTCTCTCTCTCTCTCTCAAATCAACAAATGAAAAAATTCTTTAAAATAAAAATCAAACAATAAACTGGAGAAATAAATATTTACCACAAATAACAAAAGATTAATATCATTAACACACAAAAAGCTTAAATGAAAAAGTAAGAAAGACACTAAAACCAATAGGGGGAAAAAGGTACAGAGATTAGGAACACCCAGTTCACAGAAGAAATGTTTTCTTAAATATCAAGAAATACTTAACCCTGGCTGGTGTGGCTCAGCGGACTGAGTGCCAATCTGCAGAACAAAAGGTTGCTGGCTCAATTGGCAGTCAGGGCACATGCCTGGGTTGCAGGCCAGGTCCCCATGTGTGTGGGCAGTTGATCAATGTTTCTCTTGCACATCAATGTTTCTGTCCCTCTCTTTCTCCCTCTTTTCCCCGCTCACTAAAAATAAATAAATAAAACCTTTTTAAAAGATGAAAAAAAAAAAAAAAGACTTGGAGAACTCAGTCTTTCCCCCCGCCCCCGCCAAAGAAATGCTGGTACTTAAAAAGCTAAACCTCTTTAGTTAGTAAAGAAATGCACACAAGAGTATTCTTTGTCTATCAATTTTTCAAGGTTGGATAATCTTAACAATCACATCCAGTGCTAAGAATGTTGAGATGGCCCATCCCCCATTTCTATGAAGGGTTAGCTGGCATGGTTTTTCTGGAAAGCAATTTCGCAGTACCTCTCTAGAGCTTTAAAAATGTTTATTTCCTTTTACCAAGTTCTACTTCTAGTAATGAAGCTTTAGGAAGAAATCAAATAAATGAAAAATATTTATAGAACCATTGAACAAATGTAAACATTCAATACGAGGATAGTTCAATAAATCGTGGACCATCTATGCAATGAAATTAATTCAAAGCAGGCATGTGAAATCTTATTTCTGAAGAATTTAACAGCATGGAAAAATGCTCATGCGAAAGGAGAAAAAGCAGGACAAAAATGGCATTCAAAAGATAGTATATATTTTAAAAGATAATATATAAACATATAAATTACATAGCATTTAAGTACATAATACATACTATATATATATGGGGTATGCGTATATGTATATTGGAAAAAAGGCTGTAAGGAAATATGTCAAAATGATAAAAATGGTATTCCCTTAGTGAGAGAGTTGTGTTTTTATTTTCTTACACATTTCTAAATCTTTGAAAGATTTAAAAACTAAGGATGTCTTGCATTTAAAATACACTCCTGTAAGCAATAAG